>JANAVB010036819.1:3363525-3491164 GCA_029216955.1 Iris pallida
ATACAGTATTAAACAAGAGGAGAACTGTAACAGAATATCTACTATAAATAGAGAACTAACAGTGGCTAGTGAGTCAAGAGTACGAGATAGCACATGTGAACAGGACATTTGCACAGGATATCGAGGTGCACAGGATCTACACTACAATGGAATTGTTCACACAACTACTAGCACTCCCCCGTATCCCCAATCAATACACAAGGATCAAAAGGTTATGTTATTGTACAGGATATCACATGGAGCCCATATAGGGTGCACATTAGTATACATGGGGGCTCCGTGAACATGAGAGTACAAGATTCACAGGAGTGCACATGTAAAATGGAAGCACAAGAGTACATGATGAAAGTGAACACATGACACAATGTACCCGATGCTTCCGAGGGGGATAACATCGCATGAAGAGATCCATATAGTACTAATCCGTGATAATGTCGTGACAGCATCAAGTATAGTAATCTAAAGCAGGAATATAATTCTAAGCAGGATATGAAATGATCAGAGAATGTACTCGCCTGATATCTGAATGTCCAAGGTAATATAGTGTCCGAGGAGAGGTGTCTGGCTCCTAATTAGAACAGCACAAGTCACAACATCCAGAAGGGTAATATAAAGCACTACAATGCATTCTACATGAATCTAGGTCAAACTAGGCCAAAGTCAACCCTTGGTCAACTCTGGTCAACTGCACTAGTCAACTAGGTCAAACTAGGTCATGTCCTAACCCAACAAGTCTTACTAGGCCTAACCAAGACTATCCTAGCAAGCACACATCAATACAAGGCTATACAAGCCAACATACACCCAACTCTATATAGCATGCAATTATTCAATACTCAAATAGGCAAGAATTCACATTGGATATACACTAGGTAATCTATTACTTTAAGCTATATATGTCTACACATATACACATGCATATATTGGTATTCAACATTAGGTCTATAATCATGGCATTTAAATGGTTATATAACTTATATATTACAACACAACATGCTAACATATATAATATACATACATAGCTAAGTTAACTATATTCATAAGTACTTATTTAAGAGGCTATGTGTGTGTATATGAACATGGCAAAGGGACAAGTGAGGGTTAAATGGACATACATAGTGTATACATATCAAAGAGTGTCAAAGTATAATGAACAATGTGTCAAGTGTGATAGTGTCAACATAGTGTAAGGGGGTACATGAGGTAATACAGGATTTGTGTTAACATAGAACATTACATCTCATTAACTTGTATATTTCATACATTAATCTATTAGCATTACATTCATGCTTTTATTCATTCATCATTTATTCTCTTGCACTACTATATGTACCATACATTACACACTATGGAACCTACATATTCATTACAAGCCATACTTATACATGCTTACATTATCACCTCATACATCATTTATTTAACCATTTACTCATGCTTGCATTCTCTATTTAATTACATAATGTATATACATTAACATGGGTTAAAATTAAATAGAACATTATATAACACACAAGGGTGCACAAAATTATATGCCGAATAGTAACTCCTACTAATAATCAATACTGTACCATCTCAGCATGAATTAAAATTTAGGATTAAAGTATGTTATAGATCTATGTGTTAGCTTTTCGAAACTTCAAACGGATCGCATTTTCGTTTCCGAAAACTCCCGGAATCGCGAAAACACCGAGAACGCGTTTGTCTTTCGTACAGCTGACACTCAAATAATTCTCCAAAATTTACATAAAGAATTAGGCCTATTAATACATGTTTTTGGAAATCTAACTTCAATACGCTTCTTTTAAAAAAACAGAAGATTAAACCGAGCTTTGAGCTAGAAGTTATGACTTTTCTAAGTTAGGGCTGAAATTAAAAACGTGGATAAAAATCATGACGGATTTAGATAGTTTGAGCCAAAAGAATACACAATATATCCCTAATTATCCACAACAATAATAGCAATAATAATATGAGGAACCACACTCACAAACTTGATTATATAATCATCATGAACCATTTATTACATATATATAGATACACTCTCATTACAATATATATAATATAAATCTATATATGTAACATGAACACATCCACAACCCAAATGACACTCCTATGACCTCCAAATGGACACAAAATGGACACAAATGGAGATACAACCATGGGGGTCATTCCTATGGGTTCAAAATAGACCTATATGCATGAGGAAATAAAAGGAGAAGGAATTTATACCTTCCGGTAGATCGAATCGAAGAAAAACCTTCCGGAGCGACACCGACACGTAGAGATTCCAAAAGGACACGAACGAGCTCCGAATCCTCCTAAACTTGGGCTTCCTCCTTGGCTAGAATGGAGAAGGAAAGAAGAAGATTTGGTGGTGAAATGGAAGGATTTGGTGGAAATTGCTAGGGATTGCTCTCTAGAATTTGGGGAAGAAAGAGAGAGAAAAATAGATGGATAATGACAAATGGGAGGCTCAACCCTATCCTTATTGTGGCTGGCCATAAAGGTGGTTTTGTCCTATTAGGAAAAGTCCAAAATCCCCTACTAACCTATTCTATGAGTATTAGGAAAGGACTAATTGGTTGGGGCTAAATTAGTCATTCTAAAGTCTCTAATCACACTAACCTTATCCATAATAATTAGTCTAACCTCTAACTAAAATATTTCTATCATGTGGACTAAAATTAATATCATGTGGGCCATGCCTAACTAGTGTGTGGGTCCACTAGAGTCAAACTACCCCCGGGTCCCCGTTTCAAGTCGGATTGAGTTGAAATTCGAACCCGACTCAAATAACCCCAAAACAATATCATAAATAATAAAATAATATCAAAATAATTCAAAGAGGTCAAATGCAAAAATATCCTTAGGCCAAAAATGACATTAAAATATCATAATCACATGGTTAGGCTCTAGGTCAAACAGTCTCTAGGGTTTCACTAGCAAAACGTCAAAACTACAAGTCATTGATTTAAATAATTTTAAAATGATTTAAAATCAACAAAAATCATATCATGAATTAAATATCATTATTAAAATAATTATAAACACGAAATTTTAAAATTACCCTCATTTGGGAAACTGGGTGCTACAAACCGATACTAGAAGACTATCGCTCTACCTGTATAGTCCTCAGGCCAAGTACTTCATGCAAAAAGGGGTGCGACATGGAGGCTACCCTAGGTCTGAATTACGGTAACGGTCGGTGATCGCCTCTGCAGCTGTCAACTCCGTGTGGAAAACCTCGGGATTATTACGGCAAGTCCAAATGCGGCCTCGGTTATGTTACACCAGCAACAATGCCCGAGAGCTCCGATGAGAAATACGAGTTGCATTCTTACTCATCCGAATCACCTAATATAATACTGATGACAGTATTGGAGATATGTTCAGGCAGACATTATTTGTCAACATGGCATCCGCTGACATTGAAGAGGAAGGCGAGGATCTACTCGAACCTCTTGAATTAGAGCCATGGGTCCTACAACTTGATGCACAATAGGAGAAGCACTTTGAACTACGTGACCCTCCTACTGAAAATGAGGTCATACAAGTTAACCTCGGTGATGAATCCTCTCCAAAGACAATCTTCGTCAGTAAAAGCCTGACGGACGGCGAGCAGGAGTCGTTATTGCAACTCGTCAAAGAGTATATCGACGTCTTTGCCTAGAGCTATGAAGACATGCCAGGGCTAAACCCGAGATCGTACTTCATAAGCTCAATATTCATCCAGATGCGAAACCAGTCAAGCAACAACAACGACGGTTCCGTCCAGACATCATGAACTCCATCGAAGCGGAAGTAAACAAGCTTATAGCTAGCGATTTCATCCACGAGGAGCAGCACCCAAACTGGATAGCTAATATAGTACCAGTCATCAAGAAGAACGGGAAGATCCAAATCTGGATCGACTTTCGTAATCTGAATGCGGCATGTCCTAAGGATGAATTCTCTCTTCCCATTACCGACATAATGATCGATAATACGTGTGACTTTGAGCGTATGTCCTTTATGGATGGCTTTTCAGGATACAATTAAATCAAAATGTCTCATGATGATGAGAAGCAAACGTCATTCCTAATACCGATTGGCGTGTATTGCTACACAGTCATGCCCTTCGCCTGAAGAATGCCGGTGCTACGTATCAACGTGCTATGAGCGTCATCTTCAAAGATCACTTGCGCAAGACGGTGGAGTGTTACGTTGACGACATTGCGTCAAAAGTCGCTCCAAGGATGACCACCTACACGATTTGAGAACAGTGTTCGATCTTATACGCACACAATTTGAAATGAATCCGACCAAGTCTTTCCTGGGCGTGTCCAGCGGGAAGTTCTTGGACTTTGTCATTACTTCCACGGCATTCACATAGATCCCGATAATACAAAGGCAATCCTGGAGATGAGTCCACCGAGGAACCTCCGTGAACTCCGAGGCCTTCAGGGAAGACTAGCTTACATCAGGAGGTTCATATCTAACCTTTCAGGGCGATGTCAACCCTTTACACAACTTATGAAGAAAGGCGTCTCTTTCGTATGGAATGAGGAATGTCAACGCACCTTTGATGACATTAAGGAATACTTGACGAATCTGCCAGTTCTGGTAGTCCGGGTCGCCGAAAAGCCCTTCCTATCTATGTACGGGCAATGGAACTTTCCTTCGGTGCCTTGCTAGAATAAAATAATGATATGGGCACGAACAAGCCTTCTATTATCTCAGCCAAATGATGGTGGGGTCGTAGCATAGGTACACCGTCGTGGAGAAGGAATGCCTTGCCTTGGTATTCGCCATTCAGAAAACACGATACTATGTGTCAGGGCAGACCATCTATGTTGTCTCGCGAGTTAATCCCCTTAGGGTTCTCATGACCAAGTCAGGCGCACTCAGTTCTCGTCTAGCCACATGGGCGATACTGTTATCCCCCTACGACATGGTCTTCGTTCCGCAGAAGGCTGTCAAAGGTCAAGCCTTGGCCGACATCCTAGTAACCCATCCAAGCTCAGGAACATAAGAATCTATGAGGAAATCCTAGACGAAGTCGTTAACTCAAATATGACTTCACATGATAATGTTTGGCGAATGTTCTTTGACGATGCTTCAAGAACAGGGCCACAAGGTGATATCGTCGCTAGGGTTGGGGTAGTATTAATTTCTCCCTCTGGGTTGGTGGTCAACCGGGCATATTCTCTCACAGAACCCTGTTCAAACAATGTAGCCGAATATAACGCTTTGGTCATCGGGCTCCGACTTGCAAAAGATGTGGGAGTCAAATACCTAGAAGCATATGGCGACTCGCAGTTGATCGTCAATCAAATCCGAGGCTCTTACGAGGTTCGTAACGCGGACCTGATTCCTTATCATCAGACAAAAATTACCATCAAAGCAACCTTAGATGGGTTTTTTATAGAACATGTTCCTAGGCTCCAGAATATGAAGCCGACGGCCTAGCAGGCCTCACCGCTTCTTTGGCGATTCTAAATTATGCATCTAGTCAACGTGATAGGCCATAGCTGGTCTGTCCCAAAAACAACATTCAATTGTATACAAGTTACTTCGCCCAAATAACCAATAATGTGTAAGACTGAAGACTCCCGTTCATCGACTTTGCAGTCTACAAAATCCTGCCAGAGAATGTGAAAGAAGCAACGTCAATCAGAAGGCGTTCTCTCAGATTCTTTTATGACACGGAAACAAAAATGTTGTACCACGATCTTACGACGGACTACTGTTAAGATGTCTGTCAAATGCAGAAGCCAAAGAAGCCTTATGCGAGGCTTACGATGGTGTTTGTGGGGCTCACCAACTGGGCCCGAAGTTGCAGGACCGTCTCCATCGGATGGGTTACTATTGGCCTACGATGGTAGCAGACGCAGTCGATTATGCAAAAAAGTGCAAGAATTGTCAGATCCACGTAGATTTCATACATCTGCCATCTGAGTTCTTGTATCCAACAGTGGCCTCTTGGCCATTTGAAGCATAGAAATGGACATTGTTGGCCCAATCACCCTGCCGTCGTCCAAAGGACACCGATTTATTCTCGCAATCACCGACCACTTCTCCAAATGGGCGAAAGATGTTCTGTTGACATAGGTAAAGACATCAAATGTGATCAGTTTCATAAAATATCACATCATTTACCATTTTGGACTGCTAAGGAGGATCATTCATGACAATTGTTCGCAATTCGCAAGCCATGCCTTCTATCGATTCTGTGACAAGAACCGAATTAGAAGGTGGCTTCAATGGCATACAACCATCAGCTATGGTCTGGCCGAAGATTTTAACAAGACCATAATCAAGCTTCTCAAGAAGTTCATGTCTTCAAACAAGCGTGACTGGAATAAAAGTTGGACGAATGCTTATGGGCGTACCGCACTACGAGTCGAACGGCTACCGAAAATACACCGTTCTCTCTGGTGTACGGGAGCGAGGCAGTTCTTCCATTGGAGACTCAGATCCCCTCACTTCGTGTAGCCCTTACTTACCGGTTAACGTCGGACGATAACTACCGCCGACGGCTACAAGAATTGAAACCGTTAGACGAGAAACTTTTGCAAGCTCAACAAAGCATTGAGCTCTATCAAGCATGCATCTCTCGAGCCTTTAATAAGAAAGTCAAGCAGAGGACATTCCAAGTAGGCGATCTCGTCGTGGCCGTTCGCAGACCGATGGTCATGACTCACAAAATCGTCGGCAAATTTTAGCCCAAGTGGGAGGGTCCATACATCATCGAGACCGTATTCTCCAACGACGCATACCGGCTCGCAAAACAGAACGGGGACTTGCTCATGATGCCAATAAACGGCAAATTCCTGAAGAAATACTATGTCTAAAGATATGATGGTACTCCCTCAAACTACCAAATCTTCCAGATCATCGAGTTATGTACACTAAGTACCTTTGAACTCACACTCTATTTTTCTCCTAGTAGATTCGCATCGCATCTCCCTGAGTGGCGAGTCATGTATGCTGATACCTCTGAACTCCCACTCTAATGCTTTATCACACAGGAGTCTGCCTAGTTTATCATTATCTCTGAGCAAACTTCCTGTCCTGATTATCGTGTGTCACGTCCATATTACCTCTGATACCGATAATCTCCCAACTTAATACCTGTACCCGATCCGGAATAACAGACATGGTGTTAAGACCACAAAACCTATCATGTCCATATTACCTCTGTTGGGTTTTGTCTCAAAATCTATTACTCGTACCACCAGTGCGCAGAAGAGTAATAGGTCCACCAAAGATTATCCTGATTATCGTGTGTCACGTCCATATTACCTCTGATACCGATAGTCTTCCGACTTAACACATATACCCAACCCGGTATAAAAAAACATAGTGTTAAGACAACGAAACTATCACGTCCATATTACCTCTGTTGGGTTTTATTTCAAATATATTATCCGCACCACCAATGCGCAAAAGGGTAATAGGTCCACAGAAGTTATCATAATCTATTAATCGCACCATCGGTACGCAAAAGGATAATAGGTCCACAAATATTATTCAAATCTATTGCTCATATTTCTAGATGCACAAAAGGACAGTAGGTCCATAAAAAGTCCTCCTGTAGGGTGTCCTCTGCCAATCACAAATGCTGTATTAGGTCCTCTAGTACAAGCACCCCTTCTCTCACAATTATATGCTTCTGGAGCCCAGTTGTTCCATTGCATTCAGTCCCCAGTAGTAGAACAACAATGTCCAAATCAACTCTGAGTTGTTTTCTACCCCTTACAAAGTAGATGATGCTAAAAACAAATGTTTACACGTCCACCTTACCTCTGAGTAAACACCCCGTACAACAACCCCTACGTTGTGGCGCATCAATCATAGAACTTCTATGTCCATATCACCTCTGAGTTGTTCTGTGTATCATCACCGAGTTCACTTACCATGTCCATATCACCTCTAAGTAGGAAAGCTCTACCATCAACCTCATATTTACCACGTCCATGTCACCTCTGAGTAAATGTGTTGGTTCCCTCTCTCAACTTATTATCTGTACCTAAAACCAAGGTACGCCAAGGATGATAAGTCCACATAAAATTTCAGCGGAAGTACCCTGTGACGCCCCAGAACCAGAATACTGGAGAGCGGGGCGTACATAGCCAACTACGTATATTGAAATAAAATCCACCTCGCTATACGGTCACGGCTGTCTAGATATGAGGGTTTACTACAAGCCAACGGTCTCTTAAGGTCAAGCTTATTGTCTCAATCTCAAACAAATAATATAATTACAAGATGTTAGACCACCAAATATACAATAAAAGGCGTCCCAAATATTACATATTCAGCTGATCATGAAGCTAGTCGTACAAAATGCGAGGACTAGCAAGAGTTTAGTCATACATGATCAACCCTAGGATTTGTTAATCATGTTTACAGCCCGTAGGCAGACAGTAAGTAAAGATGCATCGAGCTAACAGGTGCTCGTCGGCTAATGCCTCAAAAGAATAAATTTACAATAGAGTGAGCGAAACAAAATAGAAAACCCACTCGTAGCCCGGGTTCCTTCTAGTCGCCACCATCGGGCTGGAGGTTTGGTAGATCCTCGGGTGCTGCTCCGAAATCTGGCCACACAAAACCAGCTAGGTCAAATCCCAGAAAGAGCAAGTGCCACAAAGGAGGCCACGAAATAAGAACAAAAGCCAGCATATCAGAACATAAGAAAATGGAAGAAAGTACAAGTAATAAAAGCACAGCAGGACAATATACAACTAGGGACATGGAACCATTCCGGGAGCCAGATTACAACCCGTAAATCAAACAAGGACCGGGGTTGTAACCCTTCGCCTGAATAGCACTTGTCTCTATCCATTTATTGTTAAGAATAAGTAAAACAAACATGTTCGGGAGGAACCAAGTACTGGGACTAGACAAGACCTAGACAGGGATAGACAACATCCATTCACAAGCGGCCAAGCAATTACTACGGCTTACTACTTTAACTAACTAGGGTTATCACAGGCCTAATTAATAACAAGATGCAGTGAGAATTTCCAGTCCCAAGCCCTGCAGACTATCTAGTTATCCTTCCGCGGGTTGAGAGTATGGTTGGTACATCGCCAAGAAACGATATACCCTTAGGTGACTTAGAGGGTGCAACACATGACAGTGCTGGAAATGTGCTCTACTCGTCGGCAAGCTACAAGTCCATTAAGGCGTCCAGATAACGAGATTGCTTGTGACTGGAAATTCTCCATGTTCTAGTTTGATCTAATCATTAGCCTAATCCAATTTAGTATGAGTCCCTGGCTGTAGTACCCAGGGAGTCACTCCTAAACATGATGCAAGACAAGACAAGTAGATTTGCACAACGCAACAAGAAGGAACACCACTGTGTCAGGACAAGTCAAGTACGACCAGTTGTCGAGTCGTCAAGTCAAGAGTGCGCCGCGACGGCCACTATCAAGATATCAAGTTACAGGAGATTAATTACAGGTCGCAGGTTACAAGTTAAAAGCCACAAGTTACAAGTATCCCAACAAGTTACTGCCCAAAATCAAAGAATGCTAGCAATAAATTAAAACACAGAAAATTATGTCAAAGCGTGCGGGTCAAGTCAAGTCGTGCTGTGGGCAAGAAATCTCATAAAAACACAATTCAACAAGAGAAGACAAGGACCAAGAAAAACCAAGGGACACCATGGCACAATGTGTGCTAGGTCAAGGGGCGACCCAAGGGCGCGGCCAAGTGCGCAGGGGCCAATGCGCGGGGGCGCAGGGTCCAAGTGCGCAGGGGGCCGAGGGCACAGGGGCGCAGCCAAGTGCGCAGGGGGCAGATGGTGCAGGGGGGCGATGGCGCAGGGGGCCAAGGGCGCAGGGGCCAAGGGCGTAGGGGGCCGAGGGCGCAGGGGGCCGAGGGCGCAGGGGCCAATGGAGCAGGGGGCAGCGCGTTAAAGAGCGCGTGCGCTAACGGTTGCCGCGACCAGCGTCAAAGGGCACGCGCGATGGCACGCGATGCAGCCAAGCGCGCGGGGCGCAGGGCGGCGAAGCACGCGGGGGAGGAGGTCTTCTTCTCCAAACAAGCCGAGAGCAACCTCCAAGAACACAAAAATTCCAATTTCCATAACTTGACCAATTCAAAACCAAATTTAGATTTTTAAAGTTCTAACTTGAGTAAAATTAAATTCTCTTCCACATGAAAGCATCAAAACAACAAAAATCTAAGTTTAATAGATCAAAACCAAGAAAATCCGAAAATAGCTAATACTTAGATCTAGAACAATGGAGACTCCAAATCATAAAATGTCAAGTTCTAATATTGTTCTCCATGGCCTAATCTAGCTAATACAAATAAAATATGGTGCTTATTTGTTGGCAAGGTGCACTTGCCTATGGTGTTGGTGGAGGAAGGAAGAAGAGATGGAGAAATTAATAGAAATTATGGAGGAGATAGAAAGGTTGGTGGAGATTTAATGAGGGTGGTTGTGGTGGAATGAGGGTGGAGTATAGCTAAGGTGTTCCCTTGGGCTTAAAATCAAACCAAACCAAACCAAACCAACTAAAACCGAGCCGAGCCGAGCCGAAACCCAAAATACGAGAAAATCCAAAATTCCGCAAGTCGAAAAAAATAAAAATACATGCAAAATCCAATTACGAGTATAAATGCAAAATACGAGAAATGAGGGTGACATACCCAAACCTATCACGTCCATGCCATCTCTGATAGGATTGCCACACCTAAACAGCTCTACTTTCCATGCTTCTTATTCAAAGTATTCCAAATTTGCAATTTGAAAACTTTGAAGGAGATCTTGTAGAAGCATGGAAAATATGGGATTTATACAGATCACAACTAACTGTATGAGTACTTTGGAACAGATTGACCCGTATAAAGAAGAGCCGCATGACAGACTCGGTACGCCCCTGCGGCCCATCTTCACTAGACTAATTTTTGAGCCAGAAAGAGTAGTTACTTATGCGACCAAGCTGATCAACCCTTCTGATAAAGCTAATAAAACTCTGTCAAAATTGGCAAAAATGACAGCTCTGACAGCTCTGACACTCTGAAAAAAAGAAGATAAGACGTGATCAGACAAAACGTCATGTCACCAGTCTGGACATGGCCATGCGACCAAAAGGATTGCGACCCGAGCCGCACAAGCCCTATGCGGCTCAATCTATATGCTTCATACGGCCAAGGATGACTGCAATCTGAGCCGCATAAGCTTTATGCGTCCCATAATATAGAACCTATGCGACTAAAAAGTCCCCAAGCTACATGCGGACCAAGGAAGACTGCGACTTAAGCTGTATGAGTCTTACGCGGCCCAACATGGCCGAACACTAAAGACTTATATGGTTCAAAATGACTCAAGCAGATTGATCCTATCCTGCGATAGGACACGTGACAGGATGGCAGTCAAGGAGGCTGTCAAGACTGGTGACATGACGTTTTGTCAGATGGCAGTCAACATGGCCGAATACTGAAAGTCTCAACCACCCAGATTTTCTGCAACAAAAACCCAACAAATTGCCAGATGGCAGTCAAGGAGCGGGTCTTTGTGCGCTACTATAGCCACATGGCCACACGACCATCCATAAGGCTCAATATATCTATCATTATAAATAGCAGGGTGCCACACCCCTGCAAAAAGGCTGGCAACCTACGAAGGGCAATTTCTTCATGAGCAAGGAACGCGTCAGATAGTCCAAGGAGTAAGGCAGAGTTGCTACACTTTCGAGCCTCTATCGTCACCTCCCAGAATCAAAACTAAACAATTGTACTTAGATTGTTTCCTAGGATTTCTTTCTAGGCTTTCTCTTGTACAAACGAGTTTGCAATCAAGTTCAATTCATTTGTAAATTGTTGTGCTTGATATTTAATGGCAAACACTCGTGTCGTGTCCACGAGCTCGTGTCTTTCTCGCACGAAGCAGTGTTCGAGACTCCTCTGTGCAGTGTGTGTCTGTGTGTGTTTAATAAAGTTTGGACACCTCGTGTCCAGTTTTTTGGACACATGACCCCTGAGACACGTATACATATGTACGGCATGTTATTACACACTAATTTGTGTTGATTTGGGTTTTCGATCATGGATTTAGGGTTTTGTTCAAATATTCTGATACTGTGAACATTCTGAGTTCAAACTGAGTTTAATGAGTTAAATTGTTAACTGAATGTTAAATTGATGATTTGTGCTATATTTAGCATATGTGAATCATGTTCATATATTAGGGAATAAGTGATGTTCATGTTTGGTTGATAATGGGGTTTCGAACCATGTTTGATACATAAATGGAATATGAGTTTATATAAACTGGAATGAGGGTTTACATTTATGCAATTAACTGAGATTTGATGGTTGTTCACATGTTTACATTTTTGAGATAGGATGGTTATATATTGCAATACATGAGATTGATACCCCCTTTCCATTGTATGAATACACTTAACACAGTTTTCACATGTTACATGTTCACTTGACACCCTTTACTTGTTGACAACTGAACACATAAAAACTTACTTGCTGCCATGAGATATTATCCCCTCTTTACATTGTTGTCACACTCTCCCCCTATACACACACTTAACTTACCCCCTCTTTCTAGTTACACTCATTGAAGACACACACACTCTCACTACCCCTATATGCCAACTGAACACATTGACACCATCACTTTTCACTTGACACACTCACACACACTTACATATCTGTCACTTATGCATTGACACTCTATGTCACTCACCCTATATATGTATACTTGACATACGAATGTATAATGTGATGAATAATATGCATATGTTATATAGATAGTGAATGTATGTGTGTTAGGCAATAGCCTATGTATATATATATATATTATATATATATATATATATATATATATATATATATATATATATATATATATATATATATAGGCTATTGCCTAACACACATACATTCACTAATATATATATATATATATATATATATATAATATATATAATATATATATATATATATATATTGTGTGAAAATATATATATATATATATATTATATATATATATATATATATTAATATATATATATATATATATATATATATATACTTGTGAAAATATATATATATATATATATATATATATATATATATCTATATTAATTATATATATATATTATATATATACTTGTGTGGTTTTATTTTGGCTTGTATTGTGTTTGTTTGTTAGTATAGGCTTGGCTAGGGCTAGTGAGACTTGTTGGACTAGGTTTAGACCTTGTATGGCATAGTTGACCTAGTTTGACTTATAATTGACTAGAGTTGACCAAGAGTTGACTTTAGTCTAGAATGACCTAGATATCATGTAGAATGTATTGTAATCTTCAATATTACCATTCTGGACATGTTCTGTCATGTGTTGCTCTAATTAGGACTCATCTACTCTGTCTGGACATCTATACTCATCAGATACTCAGGATATCAGGCGAGTACATTCTCTGACCATTTCATACTTGTTAGGATTTATATTCTTGCTCTAGATTACTTTACTTAATACTGTCACGTTGTTAACACGGATTGGTACTATATGGATCTTTTTATGAGATGTTATCCCCCTTGGGAGCATCGGAATACGTCATGTCATGTGATTTTCACGTACATCATGTATTCATGTGCTTTCATCATTCATGTGCACTCTTGTGATTCATGTACTCTCATATTCACAGAGCCCCCATGTATACTTTATGTGCACCCATTTATGGCTCCCCATGTGAAATCATGTGCAATAACATATCTTGTCTGGATCTTTGTGTATTGATTGGGGTACGAAAGAGTATAAATGGTCATGTGAATAATTCCAAAGTAGTGTAATCATGTGCAAACTCTTTAGTGTAATCATGTGCAAATTCAAGCCGTTCACATGTCTATCTTGTACTCTACATCACTAGCCACTGATAGTTCTTTACTTATAGTAGATATTTTCTTACAGTCATCTTTTTTACTTCATTTATATTCTTCAGCATTTCATGTATCTTACTCTATAGCATGCTTACATTTTCTGTCATGATATGAACTGCGTGAGATGTATTGTGCTCGTTCCTGTTCTGACTGGACCTGTTGAAAATGTTACAGATGACCTAGATGAGGAGTTTTTCTCGACCTACTATGGAGAAGGCCTAGTAGACACCTGTGAGCTGGGCTCCCAGGAGGACCCAGTTCTTGCAGAGGACACTACCCGAGTAGTCTAGGCTAGTTTGCTAGTTATCTTACTTTACTGTCTTGTCTTTACTTTGACTTTGAGATGTATATATTTCTGGATGTTGCGATGAAATGTTATGTCTTAGACACTTAGACTTCTTTACCTCTACTATTTGTATTTCATTTGGTGATATCTATCTTATCTTATCTATCTTATCGTACCATTCTACCTTAGCTTGTGATTGAGTAACTTTCTGCATTGTCCTCCGATTAGAGAGTATATCTGTGCAGTATATCATATCATGTTATATGTATGTGACCTAGGACAGTATTCTACTACCGATACTGCGGCGTAGGCTGGACGTACCCACTTCTTGTAGCCTTACATTGGGTACAGGTCATGACATCAAATGCTCAATTTGCTCCTCCATCGTGTTTGAGTACACGACTATGTCGTCGAGATAGACCACGACGAACCGATCCAGGTAGGGATGAAAGAGCTTGTTCATCAAGGTACAAAAAGTTGCAGGAGCATTTGTTAGACCAAAAGGTATAACCATAAACTCATATGCACCATATCTCGTAATGCATGCCGTCTTAGCCTCGTCGCCCTCCGCAATCCGGACTTGATAATACCCCGAGCGCAGATCAAGTTTGGAGAAATATCTTGCGCTCCCAATTTATCAAACAAGTCCGCCACCAACGGGATAGGATATTTGTTCTTGATGGTTACCTTATTTAGTGCACGATAGTCGATGTACAAACGAAGGCTTACATCCTTCTTCTTCTGGAACAGTACCGGTGTACCATACGGGGCCTTCGATGGTCTGATGAATCTTGCGTCCATCATGAGTTGCTTCTTCAACTCATCTAGCTCGGGCGTGGCCATACGATATGGAGCCATGACGGGCAGTTTCGTGCTCAGCTCCAACTTGATGGCATGGTCTACCTCCCTCCGTGGAGGTTGCCTCTTTAGCAACTCCTTCGACATGACGTCCCCGAACTCTACAAGGACGTCATCGATCTCAAGCGGAAGATCCCCTGCACGGGCGCCTCCTCCGTCTTGAGCACCGCAAGGTAAGTCATCTCTCTATGTCGCATCCCCTTCTTGAGTTGTAATACAGAGAGAGCCTTCCCCTTCGTAAGCTCGCCTCATGCAACTGTCACCATGCATGGAGAGATCTCCTCCATGATCTCGACGATGGGACCGCCTTTACCAAAGTAAGGAAGCCATCCCGAGGATCATATTAAAGTCGTCCAGTGGTGCGGCCGTGAGACTGGTGACACCCGTCCAATCTCTCACTTGAATCTTCACACCTTTGGCTACCCCCTGCAGGGAGAATGCCTCAGAGTTGACCGCCTTTATCGTGCTTGAGTCTTTTTCAAGCTCCAGACTCAAGCGTCGAATCTCCGCGTCCGAGATAAAGTTATCGGATGCGCCTGTGTCGACCATCGCCCTTGTGTTGTAGCCGTTGATTTTCATGTCTACGTACATCAACTCTTGATTCGGGCTTTTGGATACGACCGTCTTGCTCTTCAATGCGTTTAGTAGGTGCAGGGCTCCCATGTGAGCCCCCTTTTTAGGCTCTTAGTTCTCGGCCTCGCCTTGGACCGCGTTCATCCTCTTGCCTTTGTTCAGGAAGTCCCGTGTGAAGTGATTCCCACTGTACATGAAGCATTCAATCTTCTGCTCTGTCGAAGGCTTTGCGTGCTGCTTGTCTATCGGCGGGCCTTCCTTTCCATTGTTCTTCTTGGCTCCTCCACCATTGAACTTGGTGGTGGTCTTTTCCTTGGGCTTTGGGGCATCATTCCATCGATACTCCATCAGCTTCTCGGCCGCTGCAACAGCCGCGTTTAGATCTGACACATGTTGCCTCTGCAACTCTTGTGCCGCTCATGGTTGTAGACCCTCCAGGAAGTGGAACAGGCGATCTTTTTCGCCCATAGTGGAAATAGTAAGCATCAGGCAGGTGAACTCCGCCACATACTCCTTGACGAACCCGGTGTGTTTGAGTTGTCGTAAACTCTGTCTCGCGATATACTCCACGTTCTCTGGGTAGAATTAAGACTTTATCTCCTTCTTGAGATACTCCAAAATCTCGATCGAGCAGAGCCCATTTTCTATCTCGATGTACCTGCATCGCCACCACAGCATAGCATCATCAGAAAAATATAGGGACGCTGTATTTACTTTGTCAATCTCATCCTCGATGTGAACTGCCTTCAGGTATCGCTTGATATTCTAGAGGAAGTTATCCACCTCCTTCGCGTCTCGCACGCCAGTGAAGGATTTTGGTTCAGGATACTTCACCCTTTGTGTCGACTCCCTCCTCGGAGTCGGACCACCAGCAATGGCCCTTTCGAGGACCTCCGCCTTGGTTTGTAGCTCTTTGCGTAGTTCGGCAATCTTCACCTTAGTGGCCTTTCGTTCCTCTCGAACTTGGCCTGCATCTCGCGGAGATGCTCTCGGAACTCTGACATAGCCGTGGCGATGTCCGCCTCCAAACCCTGGGCGAATTCCTCGTGAGCTGTCTGGTTTTGCTCCACTTGAAATTTGACGTCCGTTACGCCTTTATTCAGCATCTCCATCCATTCAGCCAACTCACCAAGAGCCTGTTCCATCGACGGTTCCTTGCTCTTACCCTTCCTCGAGGTCTTCGCCTTCTCCTTAGGCGATGTGGGTTGCTCGTTGATGATTGCTTGGGTCGAAGACATGGGGGCGATCGAACCTTTGCTCTGATACCACTTGTCTCGGACTTAGTGTTTTTGCTAGCACTTCGTCCCGTGATCGAGCCTTTGCTCTGATACCACTTGTCACGGACTTAGTATTTTTTCTAGCACTTCGTTCCGTGTGACGCACGATCTTCCTCCTCGAAGACTCGTACAAGTCTTCCCAACACGACTTAGCTAAATCGCTAAGAAAAAAGAAGAGTGGAGCAAAAAGTGGGACTCGTAAGATTTTTTTATTAACTTGAAGAATGCTTACAAGATTTTAGGTGGTGAGGAACAAATGAGACCTCTCCCTTATTTATATGGCTCAAAGAGCTTTACATGGAAAGTTCTGGAAGGAATATTTTAAGGATTATTCTTCCTACCATAACTGGAACGTCATATTCCAGGTTTATTTTCTAAGAACATAAAAAGAAATTTTACAGGTCATCCAGAAGTTTTTTGGGCCTCCTAGAAGGATCTTGGGCCTTCTAGAGAAATCTACCGTCTTCTAGAGAGTTTCGCCATCTTTTGGAATGATCTAGAAGCTTCGCGCATAACCTAAGTCCGTAGAAAGGTTATACAACTTGGCCTCGGACGGGACGCAACATTTGGGACATTACATCTAGCCAATGAGAAGGATATCTGGCTTTTCCTTAGGGAGGATTTTGATATTTCGATCATCCAAGGAACGAGCATTCCCTCTCCTGCACCATCAGCCAGCCTAGCATCCAAACAAGCTCGATCCTCTCCATCATCCATGGAGGTCACTCTAAAAATTTAGGAGACGTCACTGGGAAGACCTTCTTCAAATGCATTCAGATTACTCGGACACCCCGTGATATGTGGTGGCGATTTTAACGCCATTGCCATTGCTTCCGAAAAATGGGCGGTATACCCCCTGTTATCGGTTCCATGAATGACTTCAATCAATTCTTTTTCAAAGCCAATCTTTCTCCGATCAACTACTCCGACGCTGAGTACACATGGCATAACAACAGGGCCTGACAGCAACACTCATGCCCGGACAAGATTCTCAGCAACACCGAATGGTCTGATCTTATTCACGGCTGCTCGGTGTCTCACCTCAACTCCTCGGAGTTCGACCACTGCCCGCTCCTCCTCCTCATCCGTACCCAATCTCAAAAAATAGTAAGGCTTTCAAATTTCAAATTTTTTGGTGCACTCACAAAGAATTCCTGGAGGTTGTGAACAGAGCTTGGCATTCGCCCTATCACAAGGACTCGCTGATTTGGCTGGCCCTTATAATCAAGTCCTCGAGGAAGGCTTTGGCGGGTTGGAGCAGACTGGCGTTTGGTGATATTTTCCTAGAGATGAGGGCAACATAAGATTACGTGGCCAAGGCGGAGGTAGCCCATCGACAACGAATAAGAAATGTCTTGTTGTCAACCATCTTTCTTTCGTACAACGAATGCAGATTCTCTCACAATAGTTTTGTCGAACTCTCCATGGACATATGGTGAAACACCGAGTCATCCAGCAATTGGCGGATGAATCCAATGGCCTTCCGATCCAGTCAGTTCCAGTCTTCAACAGCTTTGTCCGATGGCTTTGCCTTGTCGTCCTACAACGGACCAGCAAGTTCTTACACCAGTAGATTCTCCATCCTTGGCTTCTAAATCGTCCAGTTCCCCCTATGAGGGTGATCATACGAGTGTTCATCTACTCCGTAGATATGGTTGCCAGAACCCCCAAAGCTATGATACCAATTGTTGGGCATACATATATTTTTGCCAGCCCACCTGATCAACCAACCCCTGTCTAACGGACACCAAGCACAGATAAAGTCAAGAATATGGCAATGACTACGGCACCTAGACAAATTCCAACCTTTATAACTCAGATAAAAATTATAAGATTGACAAAAACTAACGTTGAATCCTTTGTCCTAATAGGTTCAACCCCCTCACCACTCTCAAGAAAAAAAGAATATTACAATTGAGATCACTCACTAATCCGCAGTAATATCCCTAACCAAAGTTGACGACTCCTTGATTAGATCTCCTTCTTTCTTCTGTCTTGGATGGCGAAGTCCTAAGAGTAAAGCACGAACTTTCTCTTAGATTTTCTTATGGACGAGCACCCCGAATCTCCATATTTTTGCATGTGCTTTGTGCCTCCACCCTCATCCCATATATAGGATGATAAAATTATATTCTAGGTCATAATAGGATTTCCTAAATAGAAATAAAATAGGAATCCTATTATACCTAAAATATTTTATCAACAACCTATTTTAGATCATAATAAGATTTTCTAAAATAAGAATCCTATTATATCTAAAATAGCACAACACCAATTATGGACATCCAAATATAATCAAATCAAATATTTAACTAGATTTGGATTCCACAAATATGTTGTTACCAAATCCAGACTGTACTCCAACAAGTCCGAGCCCTCCATTCTATATATATATATATATATATATATATATATATATATATATATATATATATATATATATATATATATATATATAATGTGAGGATAACCAAAGTACATATAGGATGTGGGTGCGGTGCGATGTGATGCGAATGAGATACAAGTGCGGTACAGGCCTTCGGGCTGTGAGTATAGCCTTCGGGCTAAGTTTGTAGGCCTGCCAAACCTAACAATTTTTTGGGGTCTGATGGGTTTAATACGAAGTTTTTCCAACTACATTGGGACAACCTCAAACATATGTTACTAAAGGTTGTTCAAGAATTATTTCAAACTTGCAAGTTATTGAAAGAATTAAACCATACTTTTCTGGCATTGATTCTTAAAAAGGAGGGACCACTTCACTATCTGACTTTCTGCCTATTGATTGCTGCAATTTTATTTACAAGAATATATCTCATATTAGGTGTAAAAGAATGCAGGAGTTGATGTCGGGTTTGATCTCATCTAATCAGCCGACATTTGTTAGGGGCAAAAGCGTTTCGAAAACTAACTTCTTGCTCATGAGCTTGTCCAAGATTTTAGCAAACTTGGAGAGGTAAAGACTGCATCAAACAGGATCTCCGTGAGGCGTACGATACGGTCAACCATAGCCTCCTTTGTCATTTGACGCGTGACATGCCCTTCGATGCTTGGTGTGTGCAAAGGGTGGCTGAATTTATCATGACAACAACCTTCTCTGTGCTTATCAAAGGCCAACCTCATGGTTTCATCTTTAGCAACAGAGGATTAAGGCAAGGGGACCCTCTATCCTTATATTTGTTTAACATCGTGATGGAGTATTATACTTGTTTGATGGACTTGGCCGTGCACACTAGGAGGATAGTCTCTCTTTTCAAGAGGGTGGCTCCGGTCGTCTCCCATCTGATTTACGATGACGATTTGTTGGTGTTGTTGTATCCTTCAGAAGCTGATATCTGCAAACAAATTTCGATTCTAGATGAATTTGTAAACTCTCTGCACTGAAGCTGAACAAGGATAAAAGTAGAACATATTTCAATCGGTTGTGTCCTAATAAGGAGCGTTTATTACATTTGATTCACATTGAGGAGGGTAGGCTGCCTAACATCACAGTCCCAAAATAGTAAGACTAAAAATATGTATACATCCCAGCTACGTATTAAGTGGACTTCAGTCCAGCTTGAATACGTATAAGTTATACAGTACCGACCAGCTATCTATCATAAATCAATACTATCACTAAGTATGTAACTACTTAATTCTAGGAGAGGGGCATTTTTTATTTTAATAATTTTGATAATTAATTCATGATGGTAATATTTATTTTATATATACTAGTTGTGTGCTAGCTAATTGAATAGACCATGTGATTAGTTGGTTAGTGGCTAGCCTATTTATTAAACTTAATATACCAAATACAAATACTGTATATATATACAAATACAAAAACAAATATTGTGAGACGAGTCTCACAACATGATATACCAAAATAAAGGTGGACTCATCTAGAACACTATGAAACTTGTTTCGAGAAATTGGCTAATGTTACGCTTCGAAAATCAAAACTACGACAAAGTGTATTTATAACTAAAACTTAAATATAATATATACTTTAATAAATAAAAATCACATTAAACAAAATAAAAAATACCAAAAATTAGGGTGCTTAGAACCTGTTAGCTACTTGCGGCTTCCCCTCTCCCCATCGTATGCTAAAGCATCGGACTGTAGTAATCTTTGGAGGTCATCCAATCTCGTCTTGAAGGATGGCAGGCTCAACTTCTCTCCATTGGTGGTCGGATTGAAGGATGCAAACCATCATTCTTCTATTCTCTATTACTCGTCGCATTGAGAGTCTGTATGAGAATTTCATTTGGCGAGAGGGAATTCATGCTATAGCGGTTAAATGGGTCTATGGGCAGTTGGATCAGAAGGAGAAGGTCTTGGTTCTGTTAAATGGGGGTCACTGGAGTCTTCAGTCCAGGCGGGTTGGAGTTCTCCTTGAGCAAGCCTTTTCTATCGTTCAGATTGAGGACTTTGTGGGGAAGGACCATTGGGTGTTCAATATTGATGATGGAGGCCGACACCCATCAGGTTTCAGACTCAAGGAGATGTTTGAGGAGCTTAGCCCAAGGCATGGGAATGTAGAATGGGCTGAATTTGTATAGTTGAAAGGTGATGCGGTTAAATTTCAGTTGCTTATGTACAAGGTCATTAAAAGTCTGCTGATGATTAAGGATAGACTCCTAAGACTTGGAGATAAAATTGATGGGAAGAAGTGTGTCCTCTGTTCCCGACTAGACAAAAATATTGATCATTTGTTCTTCAATTGCGACTTCAGTAAGGATATTTGGCATACACAACTAAAAAATTTGGGAATTGTCTCTACTCATAAGCAAAGAGTGAGTGAGATGATCCAGTATATGTTTAGGATCCATTGGTCAGCCGATTTATTTATAATTTATAATTTAGCTTCCCAAGCATGCGCATATTATATTATAATATATATAATATATATATATATATATATATATATATTAAGTGATTGAGTAATAGCAAAATTCTCCAAGCTAGATAATAAAGATAAAAACCCATTCTTATCACCTAAGGAACCCATTCGCACCTATCCAAGTATTCAGTATCCAAATCTCCTCTGCCTCTATCTCACTGTTACAAATGCAATTATCATTTATTACTGAAAGTAAGATACAATGGGAAAGGATTCCCGTCCAAATACTTCCAAGTATTATCTACATTAATTTTTATATATATATATATATATATATATATATTTATATTATATATATATATATATTTAAAGAGATTGTGTGGGATATTGATGCCAATAAGAATGGATCTGCCCATAACAGCCAAAAAAAATCTTATAAAGAGATTATGTTGGATATTGCTGCCAACAAGAATGGATTTGTCCTAACCGCCAAAAAAAATCTTCTTCTGTAACCATCCATAACTGAGCGAAAAATAGGAGTGGCTTTCCAGCCTTTCCATAATCACTTAGTAACGGTTTTCATAAAGCCTTCTCCTTTTTCAATTGTTACTCCCCACTCCCCAGGCCAAAAACCTAGAGAGAGAGTGAAGAAGCAGTAGCGAGGAGGAGCGGACTTCATCACCATCGCCAACGTTTCTTCAATCGGGGTATCGATATTCTTCCTCCTCTTACTATTTCGATTCTTATGTTTAGGATTTTCTTTCAGAAACATTAATCTGATAATAAGCACACTTTCTTTGATATATGATTATTTTATTGATGATGATTATTTTGTTGACGGCTTTATGTTGCACACATTTTTCATAATTTTTTTGAATATGTCTGACTGTTTGATTAGCATTGTCGAGTTTTTTGTAGGGTTTTGATTTTGTGATGAGTACTGTCATTTTAATATTTTTAATATTTATTTTGATTTTAGTGATCATAGCTTTAAATTCGATGGCTTTGTTTGTTGGATAGGCTGTAATTATAGGTGTGTTTTTTTAGAAATTTTAAGAATCCAATGTTTTGGGTGTTGTCACTTTGTTGATTTTTTGTTGTTTATTTTAAGTTCTTATTCTGTTCCATTGAACCACGCCCAACAATAAATGAATAAATGCTGCAGAAGACTTTATAGCGTATTGGTGTTAATTAGTCTTCCGATAAGTACTCCGTTACTCTATGATTTTATTTTATTTTCTGTCAAGGCACCAAACCAGAGGGACGTTTTGGTACTGGATATTTTTTTTATTCCTGAAAAAAATTTAGGATGAAAATTCTATTCTTATATCTTTATTTCCAAGAAATTTTTAGTTTTTTCTTTTTCATTTTTACCTTTTTAGGGGGTGTTTCATTTTTTTTTTTAGATTTTTTTTCTTTTCAGTTTTTGAAAGGGTTTTTTTTTCCAGTTTTAAGAATTTTTTTGTTTTGTTTTGTTTCCATTTAAATATTTTTTTGGGTTTTTTCTTTTTTAATGATTTTGTTTGTTTTCATTTTGTTTGTTAGATTTTTATTTTCTATTTTGTTAAGATTCGTCATTTCTTTGTTCTTTTTCTTTTTAAGTTTTTTTTTATCATTTTAATTTTTTTAGAATGATTTTTTTTTGTTTTAGTTTAGTTTTAGTTAGTTTCTTTGGGAGAAATTTAAGGATCCAATGTTTTGTGTGTTGTCAATTTGTTTATTTTTTGTTGTTTGAGTTTTTTTAAGTATTTGTTTGTTTATTTTTAAGTTCTTATTCTGTTACATTGAACCACGTCCAGCAATAAATAAATACATGTTGCACAAGTCTTTATATCGTATTAGTGGTAAGTAGTCATCCTATAAGTACTCTGTTAGTTCCATAATTTTAATTTTTTTTTGTGTGTTTCCCTCAGGGCACCAAATCAGAGGGACGTTTTGCTACTCAGGTAATTTTTTTTCCTAAAAAAATTTTAGGATGGAAAATCTATTCTCATGTCTTTATTTTCTAAGAAATTTTTAGTTTTTTTTCTTTTTCATTTTAAACCTTTTTTGGGGGGTTTTCAATTTTTTTAGTTTTTTTTTGTTTTCAGTTTTGAAAGGTTTTTTCGGTTTTTTTTTTTTTCAGTTTTAAGAATTTTTTTTGTTTTTTGTTTTCTTTTGTTTTGTTTCCATTTAAACATTTTTTTTGGGTTTTTTTCTTCTTTTTTTCTTAAGGTTTTTTTTGTATTCATTTTTTTGTTAGATTTTTTATTTTCATATTTGTAGATTCATCATTTCTTTGTTCTTTTTCGGGTTTTTTTTCCAGGTTTTATCTTTTTAATTTTTTTTAGAATGATTTTTGGTGTTTTGTTTAGTTTTTTTCCTGGAGAAATATTAAGGATCCAATGTTTTGTGTGTTGTCACTTTGTTGATTTTTTTTTTTTTGAGTTTTTTTAAAAGTTTTTGTTTGTTTATTTTTTAAGTTCTTATTATGTTGCATTGAACCACGACCAGCAATAAATGAATAAATGCTGCACAAGTTTTTATAGCGTATTTGTGGTAAGTAGTCCTCCGATAAGTACTCTGTTAGTTTTATGATTTTTTTTGTGTTTGTTTACGTGTTTCTGTGAAGGCACTAATCCAGAGGGACGTTTTGGTACTAGATTTTTTTTTTATTCCTGAAAAAAATTTAGGATGGAAATATATTCTCATGTCTTTATTTTCTAAGAAATTTTTTGGTTTTTCTTTTTCATTTTTAACCTTTTTTTGGGGGGTTTTCATTTTTTTCTCCAGTTTTTGATGGTTTTTTTTTTTTCAGTTTTAAGAATTTATTTTGTTTTTTGTTTTCTTTTGTTTTGTTTCCATTTAAAAGTTTTTTTTTGGGTTTTTTTTCCCTTTTTTGTTTCATTTTTTGTTACATTTTTTATTTTTAGTTTTTTAAGATTCATCATTTCTTTGTTCTTTTTTATTTTTCATTTTTTTCATTTTTTTATATATTATTTTTTTTTGAGAAAGATTTTTTTTAGTTATTTTTTTCATTTTTTTTTATTTCCATTTTTTCTAAGAATGATTTATTTTAGATTTTTTGCAGTTTTTTAATCCTTTTTTAAAAAAAAATTGTTTTCATTTTATTTGGGAATGTTTATATGTTGACCACAAATGTGAATATAATTTTTCATAAATATTTGTTATCTGGTATTTGAAATATCGAAAATATAGAATTTAGATGATTCAATTACATTTATCTTACATTGAAAACATATACACTGATATTACTTGTGTTTTATGTGACAGTAAGGTTGAAACTGCATAAAGTATTTTTCTTCTTTACAGTTTTGTATTAGAGTATTGTTGGGATATGATAATGGGTACATATGCATGGTTATTATGGACATAATATTGCGATATTTGAGAAAAATAAAAGTTCTAAAAATAGTATCTAATTTAACACAACTACAAAGAGATTAGAAATGAGAGTTGTTGTTTTTTTCTTCAGTTTATGAAAGGTTTTTTGATTTTTTTTTTCAGTTTTAAGATTCTTTTTTGTTTTTTGTTTTTTGTTTTGTTTTCAATTAAACGTTTTTTTTGGGATTTTTTTTCACTTTATTAAGTCTTCTTAAATGTTCTCTTTCAAATACAAAGTAACATATATATATATATATATATATATATATATATATATATATATATATATATATATATATTACTAACCACTAATTTTTTATACTTTATGCGTCCTACAAATATATTAATATTCATACACAAAGGAATAACTAAATGATAGTTTATCTTTTCCGTACGTTGCACGGGTACACGCACTAGTGATATATAGGAGAAAGAAAAACTATTTTATCTTTTTCCTCTCTCCATATTTATCTCTCCCCTATATATATATATATATATATATATATATATATATATATATATATATATATATTATTTATTATTTATTTATTTATTTACTTATTTTTAACAAAATCCCTCAATTTTATTCATCTGAAAGCGTAAAATGCCGAAGCCTTTACAAGTAAGCGCAAAAGTAAGACAGAAAAAGTGCCAGAATTCGAGCTCCTAAGCCAAGGACTAGGATCAGGAGCGCAAAGAATGCCAAAATTCCTCCGACCCGTGATTGCAGTGCCTGCTAACTTTGTGGATTTGGTGGAGCACCTCCCGGATAAGTTGTGTGGACGAATATTGATGGCCTTCGTATCTGAATTTGTTTCGGTTCTTCCAGATTACCCATGTGATGGCGGCTGCGACGATCTGATGGCGGTGTGAGACGTAAGCCCAAGTGGCCAGAAGATCGTTGAAGCTCATACCATCTTGGACCTGTCTGCAACGATGAGAAGAGCTGTCCATACCCTGTTAGGTAAGTCCCCGGAGTAAAAAATGTGGTCAACCATTTCAGATTGTCTCGCCATGCAGCAATGGCACGCGGACGCTAAATTGAAGCTGATGGAGTTGAGAGCGTCATCGGTGGCCAGCTTCTTGCAAATGCTCTCCATATTAGAAAAGACCATTTTTTGGGAATACAAGTCTGCCAGAAAGATCCGATGATGGGGGAGGGCACCCCCATGCCGCGAACAACCCTTCTGGCCGAGGCGGCCGAGAATGCACCGTTGGTCTCCAATGACCAGGGCAGCACGTTAGGCTCCGATTTGATCTGCAGCCCAGCGTTGAGGAGCAAAGCGGCGACCTCGTCTCCGACCCAGTCACGAATCCTTTTCCAGTTTCAGTTGCCTGAATGAAGCCACAGCTCACAGATATTGCTGTGGGTAGGGGCGTCCGGTAGCTGGGAAGGAGATCTTCCCTGATCCAACGTTCGAAGAATAGAGATGATTCGTCGGAGCCCAGCTGGAGGCTAATCAAGGGCTCAGCAAGGATTCGTCCATGTAGGATGCGTCGCCATGACGCAGTAGATCTGCAGTTGGCTTCAGCGACAGATGGGTTAATGTTCATGAAATATCTGGCCTTCATAAACCTCGCCTAAAGATTTCGGCTCACACGGAGCTTCCACCACAGCTTCATCGATCAAGCATCAACAACGTGCGACAGCCTGAAGAAATCGAGGCCTCCCTCTTCTTTGGGTCTGGCCATGGAGTTCCAACTCGCCCAATGATGCTTGTCCTTACCATCATAGTGGCCCCAGAAGAAGTTGGCGAAGAGGTTTTCAATGGAAGTGAGGACCTTCTTAGGGAGAGAGCAGGCGGCTAAGGTGTAAATAGGAATAAAGGAAAGCACATGTTGAATCAGAATCATCTTTCCGCTGGGCGATAGCGTTGCGTCGTGCCACCCTTCTATTTTTTTTTCTAATTTTGCCCACCAGCCCTTCAAAGATGTCTGTGTTGGAACGACCGTAAACCAACAGACAACCTAAGTAGTAGAAAGGTGGGTACGCAACAGAGAAGGAAGTGATCTTGGAAAGAGTAGAGGCGTGGTCTCTGTTGGTCTTGTGATGGATGTAGATGACACTCTTGCTGGGGTTGATAGCTGACAGGAGCATCTGGCGAATCTCTGCAGAGTGTTGTGGACCACTTCCAGGACCCGACGTCCCCAGAAGAGAAAATGAGGATATCGTCGGCGTACGCCAGGTGGATGATGATCGGGCAGCTACTAGTGGTGTGATAATGCCGAAAATTCGGGGTACCCACCATTCTGTTCAGATTTCTGCTTAGAGCTTACGCAGCGATGATGAAGATGGTGGAGGATAAAGGGTCTCCTTGTCTGAAACCGTGACTGGATTTGAAGAAGCCTTCAGCTTGCCCGTTAATAACCATGGAAAACCACGAATTACTGATCGATCTCCACATAATGTTGATCCAGATTTTCGAAAACCCGAAGGTCCTGAAAACCCAAATCATGAATTGTCAATCCAGCCCGTCGTACACCTTCTCCATATCCACTTTGATAACAATGTTCCCACCCCTTGCCGGTAGCTTCATACATGTGATCATTTCCTGGGCCATCAGAATGTTGTCAAGGATGTTCCGGCCACGAACAAAGCCACTCTGCTCGTCGGAGATGATTTTTTGGAGGATCTCGGTCATGCGGTTGGAAATAATCTTTGAGATAATTTTGTTAGTGAAGGTGCACATGCTTATGGGACAGAAGTCTTTGAATGTCTCCAGATTATCCTATTTGGTTATAAGAATCAGGTTAGCGCAGGAAATAGATCTGGGGTACCTAGCTCCTTGGAAAAAGGCGATGACACACACACACACACACACACACATATATATATATATATATATATATATATATATATATATATATATATATATATATATAAACATCATCATCTTTTCTAAAACCCTAACCATATAAGAGTATTCATAATGGAAAAGATTTCAAGTGGTACAGTTTAACTTTAGTTAAATTTTGTAGCACTTGAAGGCTCTAGTGAACTGTCCATATTTAAAACTTACTAGAAAGCTAAAATATACTCTAAATTTGGAGCGTGTCCTAGCTCATCTACATCAATTTTCGGGCCACCAAAATTAACCGTTTTTACCAAACATAAAAGGAAAATAAAGAGGAAAAAGTGGGAAGAAAAAAACTTACCAAACAGGAGAAAAAAATAAAGAGGATAAAGAGGAGGTTAATTTGGAGTATTTGTTTCGAGTGTACCATTGTGTGCCAATATCAAAAAATACTCTAAAATTAATAATTTACATAATTTTTAATAATTTAGAGTATGTGTTTGAAGTTTCTCCACTATGGATGCTCTAAGCAACTATCTCAGCCAATGGATACTCAATAGTTTCCTTTTCTTTTTCTTTTCTACTATAAATCAGAATACACCAGCCCACCCCAACTCATCCAAGCCTATCAGCTCACCCTAACTCATTCAAGCCATCTCATTCCGCTCAAATAAGAATTTATGGTTGCGCCCTTTGCTATAAAGGATGATATCCATTGGCTGCCTCAAGGTTCAAGATGGGTCGGTCGGCCCGCAACCCGGCCCGATCAAATTCGGTATGGGTTGGCCCGGACCCGCTCAACGGCCCGACTCGATTCTAGAATCGGTCCAAACCGGTTAGACCCGCGAAGCCCGCTCGACCCGGTCCACAGACCCGGGTCAGACCCAGTCCAGGTCCGGTCCAAACCCGGTTTAGATCTATTATGAGAATTAGGCTTCTTAGGTAAGCGGTACTGGCCCAACTCACCTAAGAAGACAACACTAAGTAATCATGATATGCATTGTAATAAACGAATCAGAATCAAGTCTGAACAAGAATATAGATACTATCATGAATAAAAACTAACGTATAATGTACTCGCCTGATATCCTGAGCAAATGATGTGTATCGATATCCGAACTGGAGTCACAAGACCTATTATGAGAATTTACAGGTTATAGAGTGATCTAAATTAGACAATTGATTAAAATATAATTTCTACATGCTGCTAGATCTTTTTTAGGTTAGAAAGTCAAACTTGGTCAACTCTAGTCAACTGAGTCAAACTTTAGCTATTTGGGTCCACTGATCAACCTGGTTAGTTCTAGGGTTTTGGACTATGTGGACTATTTAGTGTTCTTGGTTAAAGTGGTACAAAGCCATATTCTAATCCTAGGGTTCCACTTGTCTTATAGTGCAAACTTATAATACCACTTAAACTCACTTTTAACTTCTAATTCTCATATCCACATAATATATGTATATACGCATTTGTCTATGTCTACTTGATATATATATATATATATATATATATATATATATATATATATATATATATATATATATATATATATTTATTTATTTATTTTTTGAAGCAATGGGTAATTGTGGCGAACTCGCCTCCACCGGGGCTCGAACTCCTGACCACTTGGGCCACATGCATCTCCCTTAACCATTAGACTAGAGGTCATATATATATATATATATATATATATATATATATATATATATATAGAGGAAGGATCAAGATCCCCACACTTTTTGTATCCCCATGCATCCCCCCTATTTGCACCGTTGGATTGTGCTTTAAGTCATCTAATCTTAACCGTTGATTTACCAATGGTTAAGATTAGATGACTTAAAGCACATCCAACGGATGTGAATATGGGAATGCATGGGGATGCAAAAATTGTGGGGATGCATATCCTTCCTCATATATATATCCTTCCTTTATTACAACTTACAGACAATACATAAGTGACTAACCCAACTGAACAAGAATAAGGGAATGCAATGTTCTGTCCACATGTGATGTTCAAGTCTGAACATCAAGGTACTAAAGCAATTCCCACTTAAACCCCAATCAAGTCACAAATGTAAGAACGAAGGCACTGAACAGTGAAGAATTAACTTCTGTTCAGAACATAACTCTAGATGGAACTGGGAAATGAAAAGGAAAAGGGGAACAGAACAAATAGTTCAGAGAACTGAACTTAAAGTTCAGTATCTGAACTGGGCTTAAATGCATCAACAGATGTGGACTAAAATTCATGAGATAAGTGGACAGAACCAAATTGGCTCTAATGAACAAAGTATGGATGTAACCCCATAGTCCCACACTCATGTGGACTGGGCAATCCATTTCTAGGACAAACTTGATACATTAGCCTAATCATTTGGAAGATATGGCAGGGGACAGAACTAACGAATATGTGAACATCAAGAATGGATTGGATATTAATCATCAAGACTGAACATATAAGGGGGTCTGATACAAGGTAAACTATCCGAGCCTCTCCCCTTAACTGGATTTGATACATTATGAGGAGGATTGGACTGTATAGCAAGTAAAGAAAAGAATAGGTAATGAAGGGATTGACACTCGATTTGTATCCCTGACTGATGCACAACCTAAACAGAACATGGACTTTATCATCTAAGCGATCCCATGTTCTAACCATCTACTGGACAAAGTATGGCCATATGCTCATAAGGGCAGATACTTAGGATATGGTAACTGAACCATGAGGGTTAGTTAACTAAAAGTCTGGACTAAACCTCCTCACTATCTAGTAATTGACACATAGGTTTCACTTATAAGTTAGCTACAAAATGAGTAATGGAGCCCACCCTAACTCATTCAAGCCATCTCACTCCACTCTAATAAGAATTTATGGTTGCGCCCTTTGCTACAAAGGATGATATCCATTGGCTGCCTCAAGGTGCAAGATGGGCCGGTCGGCCCGCAACCCGGTCCAATCAAAATCGGTCTGGGTCAGTCCGGACCCGCTCAACAGTCCGACCTGGTTCCTCCCACCCTTCAAACGGGTCCGGACTGGGTTTTGATTTTTGGCTCGGAGGCCCGGCCCGGTTCCAGAACCGGTCCAAACCGGTTAGACCCGCAAAGCCCACTCGACCCGGTCCACAGACCCATGTCTGACCCAGTCCAGGCCCGGTCCAAACCCGGTTCAAACCCAAAAAAATTTAGAACTTTTTGAATGCTGAGGGGTATTTTGACCAAAATACTCCCATTTTATTGACTATTTTATGGCCGTTTTATGGGCATTTTATTCATTTTGCTAAAAATGACCAAAAATTATTATACTAATTATATTTTAAGGGTATTAGGTGTAATTTTATATCCAAAAATTTCTATAAATAGGTCATAAATATTTAAAATTAATCACATCAAATTTTTCCCCCTCTCTTACACTATTTATAAGCAATCTAGTGTGAAGAAGCTATTTAATATCATGGCTAATGATCAACTACCACATCAACCGCATGATCAGCAACCACAACCCGACCGCAACCTCAACACGCACCACAACAAGAGTTTGAATCAGAATCAAACATTTGGCATCATTACAGCAGAGTTTACAATGAGCGCGAAAGTGACGATACAGAAAGAAGATACTCTACTAAAGTTATTGTTAAATGTATGCATTGTAATAAACGAATCAAATGGAACCATAGCTATGGTACAGGGAAGCTACACTAAAAATTTGTATGGATATCTAGTAATCTTGTATGATTCATCAATTGCAACTTATGTACTAGCAATATTAGTATGAGTCACTAATAAAATCTTGTATGAGTCATTAATTGTGTGTTATTAACTTTCAAATTATGCAAATAAATTTGGACTTTAAATTTTGTGTGTTACGATCTTGCAATTTTTTAATTTTATAACATTTATTTTTTTTTCTATTTTTTATTTATTTTTAAAAACTGGGCCGATTCGGACCCAATATTGAACCGGCCCGGCTGAGGTCCGGTTCAGCCCGCCCAAGACTGGGCAATGGGTCGAACTAGATTTAGATTTTTTTTTCAACGGGGCTGGCCCGGCCTGGCCTGCTTCTCCATCCGGACTAAGTCCGACCTGGCTCAGATATGATCAAATCTAGTCAACACTGGGTCCGGACCGGCCAGTCGGCCCATCTCACACCATGATGGCTGCTAGGGTTGAGCATTCGGTTTATTCGGTTTAAACCGAACCGAATAACCCAAAACCGAATTGGACCGCCGAATAAGCAAAACCGAAACGAATTGGCCCAAAACCGAATCAAACCGAACCGAATTAAATCGGTTCGGTTTCCGGTTTATTCGGTTTATTCATATTTTTTTTGATTTTTTTGAGCTTTTTTTGTTAATATATATAGTAACTAAATATACATAGACATATTTAGTATATACCTATATATATTTAGTATGTACCTATATATATTAATACTTATATATATAGTACACACACACACACACACACACACACACACATATATATATATATATATATATATATATATATATATATATATATATATATATATATTAAATTTTCTTATTCGATTTTCGGTTTTGGAGCGAACCCGAAACCCAAAACTGAAACCGAAACCGAATAAGAAAATTAAGTATTTTCAAAACCGAAACCGGACCAAACCTCTTATTCGGTTCGTTCGGTTCGATTTTCGGTCCAAAACCGAATAATGCTCACCCCTAATGGCTGCCTCACTCAAGTTGTCGCTACAAAATATTAGTTTGTGGAGCCGCCAATATAGAAAACTAGTCTCAAGTTCAACTGGTCACCTTCCACCGAAGACATCATCCCATGCATCACCTATGACCCAGCCGCCAACTTGACCACAGCAACTTGAAGACTTTGCAAAAACTGACTGACCTCTCTTCTCCATTACAAACAAACGCCATGGATGGCAATGGGAGGAGCAGGAGCCTCCACATCGTGATGCTCCCATGGGCAGCTCTAGGCCACCTCCTCCCCTTCCTAGAGCTCTCCAAACGCCTTGCCAAGAGAGGCCACCGAGTCTCCTACATATCAACCCCTAGAAACATACAAAGGCTCCTCCCCACCATCCCTCCCCACCTATCCCACCTCATCGAACTCCTCCCCTTCCCCCTTCCGCCCGTCGACGGCCTCCCGGACTCCGCCGAGGCCACCATCGACCTCCCCACCGACGACCTCCGCCCCTACCTAAGGACCGCATACGACACACTACAACAAAACTTGCACGACTTCTTGTCACACAACTTCTCCACCACCGCCACGTCGACGCACCAACCCGTAGATTGGCTCGTCTACGACTACGCGGCCTACTGGGCTCCGCGCGTCGCCGCAAGGTTCCGCGTGCCGTGCGCGTACCTCGGGCTCTTCAACGCCGCGGTGCTCGCGTTCAACGGCCCTCCGGCCGAGCTGTTGGGCAATGGACAGAGGAGGATGCTGCCGGAGGAGTTCACGGTGGTGCCCGGGTGGGTACCTTTCGCTTCCACTATAGCGTACCGCCTCCACGAGGTCCGCAAGCTCTTCGAGCCCTCCTTCGTGCCAGACGCCTCCGGCGTGACCGAGGGGTTCCGGTTCGCGGCCTCCATCGAGGAGTGCGGGTTCGTGGCTGTCCGCAGCTGCGTCGAGTTCGAAGCCGAGTGGCTAGACCTACTCGGCAAGCTGTTGTCCAAGCCGATCGTTACCGTCGGAATGCTGCCACCTGCCGCAAGAGCACGCGTCCCGGAAGGAGCCGACGGTGAGGGCGCTTTCAAATGGTTGGACGAGCAGGAACCGAGCTCGGTTGTTTATGCTGCGTTCGGGAGTGAGGTTAAGCTGACGAGTGAACAAGTGCAAGCGATCGCGCTGGGACTAGAACTGAGCCAACTGCCGTATCTGTGGGCGCTGAGGGCCGGCACGATACCGGAGGGTATCCGGGAAGGGGCGAGGGGCCGCGGATTGGTCTGCACGGGCTGGGTTCCTCAGAGCAGGATCCTGGCTCATCCGTCGGTGTGCGGGTTCTTGACGCACGGCGGGTGGAACTCGATCGTCGAGGGGCTCTCGTTGGGGCGGGCGATGGTGGTGCTGCCCCTCATCTTCGACCAGGGGCTCAATGCGAGGAACCTGGTGGAGAGGAAGCTGGCGGTCGAGGTGCCGAGGGACGACGACGACGGTTCCTTCACCGGAGAAGGGATTGCGGATAGCTTGAGGCTCGTTATGGTAGAAGCACAGGGGGAGGGCTTCAGGACCAAAGCCAGAGAATGTGTAGACATCTTTGGCAATGAGGATATTCAAGACAGGTGTCTAGATGACTTTGTCCACTACTTATGGGAAAATAGAAAGAATTCTGAGTACTCAGAACAGAGTAATTCTATTGATAGAGTAGTTTGAAAAATCTGTATGGAACTGCAATTCCAATTTTCATGTGTTTTGTTTGGCAGGCAACTTTTTTTTTTTCCCCGCACGTGCGAGCTCAGTTAAATCGTGTGTCTTCTCGCACCCGATTTTTAGCCGGTTGTCATGTCGTTTCGGACTCTTCGTGCGGATCATGTCCGCACTGGCTTTTTCATCATCGTCCGGCACGTACGCCTCGCGCACATCCGCGCGCTCCAGAGCCTCACGGGACGGCCGACGTCTTTTGACGCCAGCAACTCAACGCCTCGCTTAGCCCACGACGCCGAAGGCTCCCCCCCTTTTCCCCACCGGCAGTACCCCCCCCCCCCCTCCAACGACGCCCTGCCCCTTCCCCCCCGACGCCCTGCCCCCCCCCCCCCCCCCCCCCCCCCCCCCACCCGACGCCCTGTCCCCCCCCCCCCCTCGACGTGTCAACCCCTTGAACAAATTTTTCGAATTTGGTGAAATTGAAATTCATTTTTATTTGTCTCTTATTGTTTTGTCATTATCTTACATATATAAATTGATATAATTTATAGATTTATTAAATTTTATATGATGGGAGGACCCACAGGGAAATATCATAAAGAGCAGGGACCTATGTGAAATTAGCTTAATTCAAATTCCTTTTAAACAACCACCTCAGCCTTTGGGTACGAATTCAAATTGAATTCAAATCATTTCAACAGGTTAAACCCATAGTCCCAATTCAAATCGAGTATATGGATTTAAATCCCCAACACATTGGATATGAGCGGGATCAAATCAAATCTTTTTGAATTCCTTTTCCTTAAGCCATCCAATCACCTGTGTATATATATGGCAATTCTTCTACTTTTCCTCTGAGAAACCCTAAGCAGACCTCTCGAACATCATCTCAGGAGCAGTACAAGAGGAGAGGACTGAATAACCATCCCATCTTTACAACTGCAAGTTCAGGTATTCCCAAACCCTTCTTGAACAATCTAGTTATTGCCTGTGTTCGACTTAATGCCTATAAGACTTTAGATTTCGATATATGGTAAAGAACTAGGAGAGGACAGGAGTTTTGGCTCTTTTGGGTTTGTTGTTTGCTTAACCTAACGTCCTAGATCTAATAACCTTTATCACCTGCTAACCTATCCCCTGCATTGCACAGCAGGCCCTTCACTGCCATCTGCATATCCACTGGATTAATAGCCCTGCAGTTGTCAAACCCTACACATTGGATATCCATACACTTTTCAGTCCATACATCATAGATTAGATGCAAGACATATAGGGTACCTGTTCATGTTCTTGGGTGACTTGGTGAAATCGTGTAGGAGGATAGCACTGCCAATGGTCCAGGGAGGGTACAGTTGTTGTACCCAATGCACGAACCGCAGGTAGGAGTCCTACTGCCATAGAACAGGAGATCTCAGGCTGAACCTATACCAGAGACCATCTTCAGAGACCTGAGCCTTCATACAAACACCAGTTAAACCCAGGGAGTAGACAGCATACCCTTAGAACAGGGGATCCTTGTAACAAGTAGATGAGAAGTCCTAATAGCTAGTGGGTTTGACTTGGTATTTTTCCTTATAGGCAAATACAGGTATCATGGGATCCCTGTTAAACTTTAGGTAGAGTCACCACACCTGCCCATGGTATTGTTCAAATTTCAACTCACTGTACATATATATATTCCCAGTCTTCATACTCGACTTGGGTTGTGCTTTGAACAACTAAGTTCAGTCTATTCAGTAGTAGATCCCATCATTGCAATTAGTCATGGTTGAGTAGAGATTAAGCTATAGACCAGGACAATACAGGATATGGAATGTGTGGTGCAATGCCCATTTTGTATATCCTGGGACAAACAAGTTCTCTCCATAGAATTGCTTAATTACCATGTCCCTTTCTAAACTTGTACCTGCCATTGGAGGTTCATACTTTTGGCTAAAACTAGCAGAGCATTATCTGCTCTGTGGTTAAGTTCAGTCAATATAATTATAGCAGTCCCTTGCACTGCAATGCAGCCTTTAAACTTGATGCTGCATTACACATTTTTCCTGAATCTGAAACAATATTTCATAATTGTTTCACTTGTTGGTTAACCCCATGATAATGTTTTATCCAAGACATATAGGGTCTGGTGTGTTAAACGGAGTACACAGGCAATGCAGGGTGTTGGCTTTAGGCTGCCTTTTGCCTACAGGGCATAGTAATGGGTATTGAAGTAAGGACTTGATGTAGGGGTACCAGTGTTATCATTTCTTCCTGAGATGGTCAGGATTTGAGTAAGGATATAGCCTGACATTAATTGGTTTCAGTCATGCCTAGGAGCAGGGGATCCATCATAGGTGTGTAGGGTCAATCGAGACTGGGAACTAGTACAGGCCTATATGTCTCTTAGTTGTTCCTATAGGGTGTATCAGACATTGTTGGTTCCAGATAAACCTAGCCAGCCTTCCTTCTGGATGTTAACTTATAACTACCATACTATCGTTCTGTCCAAATTATTCTATATGTCCCTTGGTGCAATCTGGGTATGATATCTACTTTGGCTTTGCAATAGGGAATATCACACAACCAAGTTTGAGATAATCAGATCTATGGGTTATGTAGACTGCTATCTCCCAGGTTGCATTATTGCAGGGCAGATCATACAGGTAGGAATAGGCCTACTGGTAAGGAAGTATGGGTGGTGTCCCAATATGGAACAGGTCACCCTTGAGTGTATCCTGGATTATACATGTTATAAAGATGTATGCATATAAAGGTAGCTTAGTGGTAGATAATTAAGAATACTTGTTTTGTCTTGTGTTCAGGTTTTTGGAGAAGGTGAACACCAATCCAGTTAAGAAGGCAAATCGAGTACCAGTGGTACTAGACAAAAATCATGTGTAGATGAGAACATAAGAGAGTCTGAAATATGAGTTTAGTATAGGGCAGGATTTGGTTTTATCACTATTAATAAGACACTGTCTCATATGGAGATGGGATCATCTGAAATTAGTTGGCCAGGGTACACCCATAGGTGCATCACATGTGTCACCACACAAGAATAGGCACTAGCTAAGAACTAAGTAATCTAGCTAACCAAGGGGAAACAAGTCCTAGTCATTCACTTAGAAACCTAGCCAATAAATAGATAGGCTACTTATCACTATTAGTTGTGTATTTGACATCATGTACATGGTATAAACAGGTTACTTGGACCGTGATATGGGTTGTAATCCGTGACAGCAGCTCAGGACCTAAGGCAAGTATACCTTGCCTTTCTACACAGCTTTATTTACATGCACTGTCTATTATTTTATCCAGTTTTCTCATATTGTTGCCATGTATCTTTTCTATCAAGCTGGTATATTTTATCATTGCTTTAGACAGTGTTCACAGTTAGCCTTGTGTCTTATTGGTCGTGCCTTGATTGAGTCGTACCTCCGTGTCTTGAACCTTGAAGCTAACCTGCGAGTCCACGCTAGGGACGAGGGTTAGTAGTATAGGATTACACCTGCGAGTCCACGCTAGGGACGAGGGTGATGCTAATCTGCGAGTCCACACTAGGGACGAGGATTAGTAGTAGATGCTAGCCTGCGAGTCCACGCTAGGGACGAGGGTTAGTAGTATAGGATTACACCTGCGAGTCCACGCTAGGGGCGAGGGTAATGCTAATCTGCGAGTCCACACTAGGGACGAGGATTAGTAGATCAAACCTGCGAGTCCACGCTAGGGACGAGGGTTCGAGTATTCGTTTCGGTTATCCGTTGACACCTTGACATGAGTTCTATCGTCCTCGTTCAGCAGTTCATTTATGTGTAGACAGTGTATAGATTCGTGCTTATTTCATTGCTCAGTTTTACTTGTTTATTCTGTATCTTCCTTCATGCATAATAAACTGTTAGAAAGGCTCGTTTTATGTATCTTGCTAGTCCTCTGAGGACCTGATGATCTCTTCAGGTTAGCCGAGTTGAGTTAGGAGCAGACAGAGGGTTAAGTCAGCATCAGATCGCATCGCTTGCACTTGAGGTGGTCTAGATTAGCAGTTTTTATTCAGTTAGTTACTCCATGTATTCTTCTATTTTTCCGTCTATTGGTAGTGGATTTGTGTCCACCGGACGTGACAATGATTCTTGATATTCAGTTTATTCAGTTTATTCAGTTCATGTCTTTTTCATTATCTTGACTGTGACATGATTACTCTTGTGGATGAGATATAGTTTTCATGTGATTCTAGATTGTCGTGATTTGAGTATAGACCGCGTACTACCGCCGACACTGCGGCGTAGGCTGGGCTTGGACACGTTTCGTATCCGAAAAGCGGGTGCGGGTCGTGACAAGTTTTTTTGGTGGCCCATGTAGGTCTACGTTAATCACTTCGGTTACGTCACAGTACCGTCGTGAGCCTGCGAATAGGATTAGACACTTAGGATCTCATCCACATGTCTTGACTCTTATTGCTTCTTAATCCTTGATTTCATTGAATCCTTGATTTGCATCCTGCTTGAAATTCTCTTCAACAACTAAAGTGTTTGCTCTTGTTACAGTTAAGATGAACTCTCAAGACAGAAACGCTGCATTGAACACTCCACTGGGTACGGGAGGCTCTTTCACGTACGTGACTCCACCGACACAAGAAGGCCAGCTCACTCATGCGAGTAATCAACCGTAATTCTCGAGATTCTGCAGAGGCGATATTCCACCGCCTCCACAGTTTCCTCCACAGACACCACCACCAGCACCCGATCTGCCACCAGTATCTGTCCCACCGCCAGGGGTTCCACGTCCAGTACCAGCCATGCACCCAGCACCAGCAATGCATCCAGCATTTGCCATGCACCCAGCACCAGCAATGCATCCAGCATTTGCCATGCACCCACCACCGGCGATGTATCCAGCCTCGATGATGTATCCAGCACCTGCTCTGCCCCCGCCACCGGCACTGGACAGCCTCACCCTCCTGGAAATTTTCCAGCAGCAGGCCAACATCTTTCGCGACACTTTGAAAGAGGTTCTTCAGATTCGAGACGCTCCGCGACAGCGTCCGGGGAATCCCAAGCACTTCATGGACTTTAGGCCCATGCCGTTCCATGGGACAGAGGGGATCGTCTACGCTGATGAATGGCTGGAGAACGTGGAGAAGTATCTGAAGATGGCCCGAGTTCCAGAAGATTTGAAGATTGAGTCAGTCAGTGGACAGCTTTTTGATATCGCGCGGACGTGGTATCAAGGCGAACCCCGATTTTCTGCTCCAGACGTGACTTGGGAGGAGTTCAAGCGACTGTTCAAGAGAAAATTCTATCCATACGTAGCACGAGAAGCGTTGGTGAGTCAGTTCGAGCACTTAGAGCAGGGCAACCACACCGTTGACGAGTATACATCGAAGTTTTCTCGCCTCAGCCGTTTCGCGGAGAACTTGGTCAGCACCCCTGAAGACAAGGCGCGACGATTCAGAAAGGGACTGTCTCACGAGATTCGTCTGGCCATCGCCACCAGTCGAGCCACCACTTACGAGGAGATTCTAGAAGTCGCCCAAGCTGTAGAAGAGGAGCTGAGTCGCAAGCCGAAGAGGAATCGAGACGCATTCGGAGGAGGCAGCGATCAAGCAACACCGGCAAAACGTCCCAACATTTCAGGGAAGGTACCAGCACAATCGCATCAGCAACAATCACAAGCAGCCCCACGCCAAGTTCAAGACATTCCCATCTGCCAGCATTGCTCGAAGAAAGACCACACTCAAAAAAATTGTCGCAGCAGATTAGGGTTGTGTTGGAATTGTAGATCCAACCAACACTTGTCTCGCAATTGTCCGAAGAAGAACGCAAGTGCCCTACCACTACCAGCCGCAGGAGGAGGACGAGCCTTTGCCATGATCACGGAAGAGGCAGCGACACCACACAGAGCGAATGGCGAAAATTTTCAGTAGATTATAGTAGTATCATTATTGAGGAGTATTATGTTTAGTTTTGACTTGCAAAAGATTCACAACAATTCTATAGCAAACTGTTAAAATTATTCTTTCTAATAGACTGCTGCTTCATTGAATTTCGAGGACGAAATTTGTTTAAGGGGGGTAGAGTTGTCAACCCCTTGAACAAATTTTTCGAATTTGGTGAAATTGAAATTCATTTTTATTTGTCTCTTATTGTTTTGTCATTATCTTACATATATAAATTGATATCATTTATGGATTTATTAAATTTTATATGATGGGAGGACCCACAGGGAAATATCATAAAGAGCAGGGACCTATGTGAAATTAGCTTAATTCAAATTCCTTTTAAACAACCACCTCAGCCTTTGGGTACGAATTCAAATTGAATTCAAATCATTTCACCAGGTTAAACCCATAGTCCCAATTCAAATCGAGTATATGGATTTAAATCCCCAACACATTGGATATGAGCGGGATCAAATCAAATCTTTTTGAATTCCTTTTCCTTAAGCCATCCAATCACCTGTGTATATATATGGCAATTCTTCTACTTTTCCTCTGAGAAACCCTAAGCAGACCTCTCGAACATCATCTCAGGAGCAGTACAAGAGGAGAGGACTGAATAACCATCCCATCTTTACAACTGCAAGTTCAGGTATTCCCAAACCCTTCTTGAACAATCTAGTTATTGCCTGTGTTCGACTTAATGCCTATAAGACTTTAGATTTCGATATATGGTAAAGAACTAGGAGAGGACAGGAGTTTTGGCTCTTTTGGGTTTGTTGTTTGCTTAACCTAACGTCCTAGATCTAATAACCTTTATCACCTGCTAACCTATCCCCTGCATTGCACAGCAGGCCCTTCACTGCCATCTGCATATCCACTGGATTAATAGCCCTGCAGTTGTCAAACCCTACACATTGGATATCCATACACTTTTCAGTCCATACATCATAGATTAGATGCAAGACATATAGGGTACCTGTTCATGTTCTTGGGTGACTTGGTGAAATCGTGTAGGAGGATAGCACTGCCAATGGTCCAGGGAGGGTACAGTTGTTGTACCCAATGCACGAACCGCAGGTAGGAGTCCTACTGCCATAGAACAGGAGATCTCAGGCTGAACCTATACCAGAGACCATCTTCAGAGACCTGAGCCTTCATACAAACACCAGTTAAACCCAGGGAGTAGACAGCATACCCTTAGAACAGGGGATCCTTGTAACAAGTAGATGAGAAGTCCTAATAGCTAGTGGGTTTGACTTGGTATTTTTCCTTATAGGCAAATACAGGTATCATGGGATCCCTGTTAAACTTTAGGTAGAGTCACCACACCTGCCCATGGTATTGTTCAAATTTCAACTCACTGTACATATATATATTCCCAGTCTTCATACTCGACTTGGGTTGTGCTTTGAACAACTAAGTTCAGTCTATTCAGTAGTAGATCCCATCATTGCAATTAGTCATGGTTGAGTAGAGATTAAGCTATAGACCAGGACAATACAGGATATGGAATGTGTGGTGCAATGCCCATTTTGTATATCCTGGGACAAACAAGTTCTCTCCATAGAATTGCTTAATTACCATGTCCCTTTCTAAACTTGTACCTGCCATTGGAGGTTCATACTTTTGGCTAAAACTAGCAGAGCATTATCTGCTCTGTGGTTAAGTTCAGTCAATATAATTATAGCAGTCCCTTGCACTGCAATGCAGCCTTTAAACTTGATGCTGCATTACACATTTTTCCTGAATCTGAAACAATATTTCATAATTGTTTCACTTGTTGGTTAACCCCATGATAATGTTTTATCCAAGACATATAGGGTCTGGTGTGTTAAACGGAGTACACAGGCAATGCAGGGTGTTGGCTTTAGGCTGCCTTTTGCCTACAGGGCATAGTAATGGGTATTGAAGTAAGGACTTGATGTAGGGGTACCAGTGTTATCATTTCTTCCTGAGATGGTCAGGATTTGAGTAAGGATATAGCCTGACATTAATTGGTTTCAGTCATGCCTAGGAGCAGGGGATCCATCATAGGTGTGTAGGGTCAATCGAGACTGGGAACTAGTACAGGCCTATATGTCTCTTAGTTGTTCCTATAGGGTGTATCAGACATTGTTGGTTCCAGATAAACCTAGCCAGCCTTCCTTCTGGATGTTAACTTATAACTACCATACTATCGTTCTGTCCAAATTATTCTATATGTCCCTTGGTGCAATCTGGGTATGATATCTACTTTGGCTTTGCAATAGGGAATATCACACAACCAAGTTTGAGATAATCAGATCTCTGGGTTATGTAGACTGCTATCTCCCAGGTTGCATTATTGCAGGGCAGATCATACAGGTAGGAATAGGCCTACTGGTAAGGAAGTATGGGTGGTGTCCCAATATGGAACAGGTCACCCTTGAGTGTATCCTGGATTATACATGTTATAAAGATGCATGCATATAAAGGTAGCTTAGTGGTAGATAATTAAGAATACTTGTTTTGTCTTGTGTTCAGGTTTTTGGAGAAGGTGAACACCAATCCAGTTAAGAAGGCAAATCGAGTACCAGTGGTACTAGACAAAAATCATGTGTAGATGAGAACATAAGAGAGTCTGAAATATGAGTTTAGTATAGGGCAGGATTTGGTTTTATCACTATTAATAAGACACTGTCTCATATGGAGATGGGATAATCTGAAATTAGTTGGCCAGGGTACACCAATAGGTGCATCACATGTGTCACCACACAGGAATAGGCACTAGTTAAGAACTAAGTAATCTAGCTAACCAAGGGGAAACAAGTCCTAATGATTCACTTAGAAACCTAGCCAATAAATAGATAGGCTACTTATCACTATTAGTTGTGTACTTGACATCATGTACATGGTATAAACAGGTTACTTGGACCGTGATATGGGTTGTAATCCGTGACAGCAGCTCAGGACCTAAGGCAAGTATACCTTGCCTTTCTACACAGCTTTATTTACATGCACTGTCTATTATTTTATCCAGTTTTCTCATATTGTTGCCATGTATCTTTTCTATCAAGCTGGTATATTTTATCATTGCTTTAGACAGTGTTAACAGTTAGCCTTGTGTCTTATTGGTCGTGCCTTGATTGAGTCGTACCTCCGTGTCTTGAACCTTGAAGCTAACCTGCGAGTCCACGCTAGGGACGAGGGTTAGTAGTATAGGATTACACCTGCGAGTCCACGCTAGGGACGAGGGTGATGCTAATCTGCGAGTCCACACTAGGGACGAGGATTAGTAGTAGATGCTAGCCTGCGAGTCCACGCTAGGGACGAGGGTTAGTAGTATAGGATTACACCTGCGAGTCTACGCTAGGGGCGAGGGTGATGCTAGTCTGCGAGTCCACACTAGGGACGAGGATTAGTAGATCAAACCTGCGAGTCCACGCTAGGGACGAGGGTTCGAGTATTCGTTTCGGTTATCCGTTGACACCTTGACATGAGTTCTATCGTCCTCGTTCAGCAGTTCATTTATGTGTAGACAGTGTATAGATTCGTGCTTATTTTATTGCTCAGTTTTACTTGTTTATTATGTATCTTCCTTCATGCATAATAAACTGTTAGAAAGGCTCGTTTTATGTATCTTGCTAGTCCTCTGAGGACCTGATGATCTCTTCATGTTAGCCGAGTTGAGTTAGGAGCAGACAGAGGGTTGAGTCAGCATCAGATCGCATCGCTTGCACTTGAGGTGGTCTAGATTAGCAGTTTTTATTCAGTTAGTTACTCCATGTATTCTTCTATTTTTCCGTCTATTGGTAGTGGATTTGTGTCCACCGGACGTGACAGTGATTCTTGATATTCAGTTTATTCATTATTATTCAGTTAATGTCCTTTTCATTATCTTGACTGTGACATGATTACTCTTGTGGATGAGATATAGTTTTCATGTGATTCTAGATTGTCGTGATTTGAGTATAGATAGTGTACTACCGCCAACACTACGGCGTAGGCTGGGCTTGGACACGTTTCATATCCGAAAAGCGGGTGCGGGTCGTGACACGATGCCCCCCCTCCTTTTTTTTGGAAAAAAAAACCTAATTTTGAGAGAGAGATTATGTGGGTGATTTTTCGACGACGGATGGCTGTCAAATGCTTTATTTGCACGTTCTGTTCCTAGATTACGTCCTCCGGAATTACAAATGCTTTATTTGTTTTCCGTTCTTGATCTACAAATTAGGATCTACATGCGCGCGCCGGTGTTGGCCACGTTGGCCGCACAGTCGTAAGGTCTCCGTTGAAGACTTTACATACAGACGACGTCGACGACGACGACGACGACGCCGACGAAGACGACGACAAAGACGAAGCCGACGTAGACGACGACGACGAATCACCGTTGAAGATGGATTCGATCAGTGGTAAACTGACAGCAGATGAGATGAAGGCCTTGGTTGATGATATTTTATCAAAGAGATTAACCGAGGCGACCCCACGTGTGATCCATACTGATGTGGATCCGTCACTCTACAAAATGGGAAAGCTGGGCAAGTTGGAGACGAAGTTGGAAGGTACGTCCAATTACTTGAAATGGTCACGGCAGGCCATGCGGACGTTGAAGGGACGTGGCTTGGTTGGCTACGTCAATGGCCAAACCAAGGCGCCAGATGATCCCTCCTCAAAGGAGTTTGCTGTTTGGAAAATTGTCAACAATGTTGTGGCTGGATGGTTGACCGCCTCCTTGACCGACCAGGTGTCGGGCAATGTAGAGGCGATGGAGGCTGCTGCTGATATATGGCGGACTTTGAAGGATATGTACTCCGGCTCGGACAATCCTATGCGGGTCTTCCAACTGTATGATGAACTTGATAGGGTGGCCCAGGACGACCGCACCATATCTCAGTATGCTGCACTGTTGAAGAAGTTCTGGTCTGATCTGGATCACTATGATCCTCTTGGGATGGAAGATGCCCAAGTCGAACCCGCATTTGCGAAACATTTGCAAAATTTCTTGGATTATATTTCGCGTCAACGGATGATGAAGTTCTTGAAGGATCTTAACCCTGTATTTGAGAATAGAAGGAATGTACTCCTGGCACAGCCCATGCTTCCCACCTTAGAAGAAGCCATAGCTACCATGGCACAAGAAGAGGCTCGCTTGAAGTTGATACCCAACCAGGGCTCTTTCCAGGGGGAGCAAGCCACTGTTGACAAGTCTGCCCTTGCCACCTTCAATCAGCCACCCTCTGTGGCCGATGTTTGCCACAACTGTGGTGACTCAGGACATTACATCAGATTCTGTCCCAAACCCCTGCACAGTTAGTCGAGTGATCGTGGACGGGGCCGCGGAGGACGTCGTGGTGGTAGAGACGGTTATGCTGGTAGAAGGGGAAATTATTCTGGAGGACACAAAGCTAATCTGGCGGAGGAAGGGGGCGACATTCACCTGACTGAGTTGACCCCTCTAGAGAAGGAGTTCCTTGCGAAGTTACGCAGTACGAAGCTGGGTTCGGACGGCAGTCATGGGGCGTCATCTACCTCGGAGGACCACATCACTTGCTTTGCCCAAACCGGCACAGGTATACTTGCGCGTGCTCTTTCAGCAGCTGTCCACCAACCAGGTTGGATTATGGACTCTGGGGCATCTCGCCATGTCACGGGGTCCCGCGGTGAGTTCCAGGACTATTCTCACCTACCGACGCCGGAGAGCATTCAGACTGCTGATGGTAACTCCAGCCCTGTTCTGGGTAAAGGCACTATCGCATGCACCCCTTCTCTCACTCTCACCAATGTCTTACATGCTCCGTCTTTTCCTGTCAATCTTCTTTCTATTAGTGCCATTATTCTTGATCTTAACTGTACTATTTCCTTTGACATTCCTATGGTGACCTTTCAGGAGAAGAGGACAGGACGACGACTAGGGACTGACACATGGCATAAGGGACTGTGGTACTTGGACAGGACTGGACTGGACAAAGCATTGGCATCTCTGGTAGCCGACACACCACCGGAAGATACACGACGCAGTGTAGAAGATGAATTGCTACTAAACCACCAGCGTGTCGGTCATTCTTCTTTTAAAGTTATTAGTCGCATGTATCCGTCCTTATACCAAAGGGCTGATAAAGAGAAGTTATTTTGTCATGCTTGTGAGTTGGGTAAACATACCAGAAACACATATGTGAGTTCCGGTAGTCGAAGTTCGACTGCATTTGATATGATACATTCGGACGTATGGGGCCCTTGTCCTACAACCGGTATTAACGGTTTTCGATGGTTCGTCACTTTTATTGATTGTTATACTCGCGTGACATTGGTATACCTTATGAAGAATAAAAGTGACGTCTTTGAGGCGTTTCGCGACTTTCATCGCCGGGTAGAAACTCAATATGGCACTAAGATTAAGTGCTTACGGTCTGACAATGGGACGAAGTATACAAATAAGACGGTTGCTGAGTATTTATCCACTCATGGCATACTACACCAAACTTCTTGTGCCTATACACCGGCACAAAATGGTGTGGCCGAACGGAAGAACAGACACCTGCTGGAGGTCGCACGGACGATGATGCTGGCTATGAATGTTCCGAAACACTTATGGGGATAGGCGGTGTTAACGACATCTTATCTCATCAACAGAATGCCATCTCAGGTATTGGACTGGAAGACACCGTTGGAGATGCTTACTGGTGCTACCACGTACACTGTTCCACCGAAAGTATTTGGGTGAGTCTGTTTTGTCCAAGATATTAGGCCAGGAGTTGGCAAACTGGATCCTAGAGCGGTTACATGTGTCTTTGCCTGGTACACGGCAACTCAGAAGGGATACGCATGTTGGAGCCCAGTTGAGCGGAAGATGTTTGCGAGCATGGACGTTACCTTCAGAGAACTAGAACCATATTATAGTTCGGATGACGGTTCGGCGTTTGTTGACACACCTAACACGGCGGCTGTTAGATGTGAGGGGAAGAAATTAAGCCCATCTGTGGTAGTCGGATCGGTCCCATGCCCGGTCGTGGAAAACTGGACGAAAGGGGGAGAAAGCAGTGACTCCGATACAGAAGATGAAGAAGATACATATGTTAAACAGGGGGAGCAGCAGACAATGGAAAAGGAGCTACAAGTCTACAGAAGAAGACAGCAGAAGTCCAGTACCGTGCCTGTACCATGCCATGTGCCTTCTGTACCAAGTCCCTCGTCTACTCCTGATCCAACTCTTGAAGATGTTGCCCCCGCACAGAATCAATCTGATTCTGATGCGGATCTCTCCGACTCTGATGGTATGATCTCTCCACCGCCTATTGCTCCCTTAAGGAGATCTTCTCGCATCAATGCGGGTAAGGCTCCTAGTCGTTTTGATGATTATGAACATGATATTGCCAATTACCTGTCTTATTCTAATATTTCTTCGAATTATCGAGCCTTCATCGCATCATTAGACTCTACTTCGTTGCCAAAAAGTTGGCAGGAAGCAAAGAAAGATCCAAGGTGGAAAGCTGCGATGATGGAAGAACTTGGGGCACTGGAAAAAATAAGACGTGGGAGCTGGTTCCATTACCCAAAGGGAAGAAAACTGTGGGATGCACATGGGTGTACACAGTAAAGAAGACGTCAGAAGGAAAGGTGGAACGATACAAGGCAAGGTTGGTTGCAAAGGGATACACACAATCATATGGCATTGACTATGATGAGACGTTTGCTCCAGTAGCGAAAATGAGCACTGTAAGAACTCTGGTCTCCATTGCAGCAAACTATGGGTGGAAGCTATACCAATTAGATGTGAAGAATGCCTTTCTCCATAGGGACCTACAAGAAGAAGTGTACATTGGAACTCCCGCCAGGGTGCTACGCTACAGAATCAGACGGAGGGACGTCGCATGGAAAAGTGTGCAAACTAAAGAAGTCGCTATATGGGCTCAAGCAATCTCCTCGAGCCTGGTTTGACAGATTCAGAAAGGCTGTTACAGGCATGGGATACTATCAAGCAAATACAGATCATACGATCTTTCTTCAGCATGCAAGAGGCCACATAACTATACTTGCTGTATACGTGGATGATATAGTAATCACAGGTAATGATGAAGCCGAGATTGCTAAGCTGAAGTCAAAACTCGCGAAGGAGTTCGAAGTGAAGGATCTAGGAGCGATGAGGTACTTTCTAGGTATCGAGGTGTGTGAAGGCGAACAAGGAATTGTTCTCTCACAGAGAAAATACACACTAGATCTGCTGAAGGAGACAGGGATGCTGGGATGCAAAGCTGCAGCCACTCCAATTGACCAGAAGTGCAAGTTGGGAGCAGGAGCAGGAGAGCCAGTTGATCGTGAAAGATATCAACGACTTGTAGGGAGATTGATTTATCTGGGACACACTCGCCCTGATATTTTATTTGCGGTGAGTGTAGTAAGTCGATACATGCACGATCCAAGAACGGGTCATATGGATGCAATATTTCAGATCTTGAGATATCTGAAAGGGACGCCGGGAAAAATGTTATGGTTCAAGAAGAATGGATGTATAGAAGTTGAGAGATACTGCGATGCAGACTGGACAAGCTGCATAGACGATAAAAGGTCTACCACGGGATATTGTGTCTTTGTAGGAGGAAACTTGGTCTCATGGAGAAGCAAGAAACAGTCTGTGGTAGCACGGTCTACAGCTGAAGCAGAATACAGAGCAATGGCTTTAGGAGTGTCGGATTTGCTGTGGGTGAAAGCGTTGCTGACAGAGTTGAAGCTGGACAAGGGAGCACCATTACGTCTTCTGAGCGATAGTCAAGCTGCAATAAGTATAGCTAACAATCCAGTTCAGCACGACAGAACGAAGCACATCGAGATCGATCGATTCTTCATCAAAGAAAAGCTGGAACAAGAGATACTGAAGATTGATCATGTTCGCTCAGAAGAACAAGTGGCAGACTGTCTGACTAAGGGTCTTAGTTCAGTAAGTCTGTCGAAGCTATGTAACAAGATGGGAATGATTAATATCTATCGCCCATCTTGAGGGGGAGTGTTGAGAACTAATAAGGGATTTAGTCCCACATTGGAAAATGTAATATGAAGAGGAACTAGACTCCCTATAAGTAGTTGAGTAGCCCATCAATAAAAAACACAACAATTATTCTCTACAAAGGCGTCATCGACATCTTCACGACGCCTACGACAGCCGGGTTCCGTCCAGCCAGCCGTTCTATGCGTACGACGTCCTTACGACGTCTTCCCGACGCCCATTGGGCGCCGCACGACGGACCGCGTGGTCAGCCGTCGTTTATACCCGTGGTAGAATGGTGCCGGTCATCGACCGTCCGTGCGACGCCCTAGCCGATGAGTTTTCATGCACGGGGCGCCCCATTCTGTCCTACGCCAGCTCAGATCGTGGCCATTTTTCGTCAGTCCTCCGACGTTGTGGATGCCCCGCATCGCACAGGCCAGGCTCATCATCGCCCGTTTTATATCGGTATCGGATGAGTATCGACAGTTTTATATTGAAGTATCTGTTTTTTTTTTGGTATCTAAAATTAAATAGCTATTAATAAATTTAGAAAGAAATTTTTTTAAAAATATTTAGGCATAATTTTAAGTATTTTCTATGTCGTTTTATAGTGGTTTTAAAAATAAATGAAATAATAGTCACTCTTGTTGATTGGTTTACCTACGGTAGATTTGTTTTTCATTACATAATTTTACAACCTTATTATGCTTTTACATCATTATTGATTAGTTGTTTTTCTTTGCCGAATTGACTGTGAAAGATATCGAATCTGGATATGCCAAATTGTATCGGTATCGGATCGATATCGATCGATACTGCAAAAAATTATTCTATTTTGGTGTCCTGGCATTTTTTTTGGAGTGTCCTCTGATACATTATGGCCCTAACTTTTGGAGTGTCCATGTCTCATGAAATGCATAAGATAGACCAACAACATCCCACGTACAACATTTTGCAAACAAAGTGTACAAACCACACTAATTTTGGTAGACATTAAAATATATATATATTGACAAAATGTGCATGCAATATAGATGGTTCCTTCTACCAGTTTTACTTCCCCGATAACTCCATGAGAAGATAACGTTAACAAATATTTTGGGAATCATGATTTTCACTAATCATAAAATCTTAATGCGGAAACATAAAAATGTACCTTTCTCCATTTGGTAATTCTTTACGCGATATGTTTTAATCACTGAAATAGTTTCTTTCACCAACTCTTTACTTTTGGAAGAAGATAATTGTAAATTTTGTTAATTCTCTCTTTGAACAACAAGACTCATTTTATACACATCTACATGAAGCAAAATTAGTAGGCAAAGTTTACACTCAAAAGGATGATATTGATTACAAGGAAACCTTCTCCCTTGTATCAAAGAAGGATTCTCTTAGAATTATCATGGCATTGGTAGCTCATTATGATCCAGAGTTACACCAAATGGACGTGAAAACAACATTTCTAATTGAAAATTTAGAAGAGAAAGTTTATATGGAACAACCAAAAAGTTTTCTGGTTGAGGACAAGGAACACGTAGTCTGTAATCTAAATAAATCAATTTACGACTTAAGCAAGCTTCACGACAATGGTATCTTAAGTTTAACTATATCATCACATCTTTAGGTATATACATCGGTCAACAATGTTTTCTTTAAAACCAAAAGACATGATATAATCATTGGGCTAACAGGTCGGTAGTCTCAGGATGAGCTACGAGTTGTGAATGAGTTATTGTTAGCAAGTAGTCTCGGGATGAGGGTTGTGAGTGGATAGACTGTCAGCCTTTTGTACTTTACGTGACTCGTGGGAGACTGTACGAGTGTCCATGATCACTTCTGTTCCAGAAGGGTGGTTAGTCTGGAGTTTATCGAAAGTAGTGTAATAAATAAAGAGATGCGAAGAAAATCTCAAAGCACTTCATCCACATCCCATTCAGAGGCTCTCTTGTTTCAGAGATCCGACACAGAAGTAAAAGAAAGGGTTTGAACAGTGGCAGGGACAAGAGCAGAGAGAAGTCCAAGAGCGGCATGAGGACTCTAAAAGTTATCATTGTAGCAAAAAGGACCACATCAAGCGAGAATATTTCACTTAGAAGAGAGAGAAGAGGGCAACAAAGGGAAGCTGAGTGAGAACACTATAGCGGCGATCTCAGTTCATGGAGGCAACATTATTATTATGGATGATGAGGTTATCAAGAACCTTGCATGTGATGATAATTTTTGGCTGGTGGACTTAGGGGCTTCGACACACGTATCCCCCAAAAGGGTACTATTTTCCACATACACAACAAAAATATGTCAAAAGATGATTGCCATAGGAGATGTGCATTTTTAGACTAATTTGGGAGCAATTCTTGTGCTTAGAGATGTTTGTTACTTCCTCGATATCCATTTCAACCTGGTATTGGTTGGAATGTTGGATAATGAGGGATTCTTCAATATCTTTAGGAATGATCAATGGATGCTTTCTAGAGGTTCAATGATAGTTTCCAGAGGAAACAAGAAGTCTAGTCTCTATTATATAGAAGAGAGCGCACAGGGAGCACGGGAGGTTAACGCATCAGTAAAGCGTCTACCGAGTTATGGTACAAATGGCTTAACCATTCAATGAGAAAGGAATGAGCTACTTAATGAACATGAAGGTGATTCCAGAGATAAATATCAAAAAATTGGAGAAGTGAACGCAATACATGGCTGGGAAGCAGAGCATAGGGTGCATTCCAAAGTCACCCATCTTCAAGGAAGTTGGGGTTGCTTGAGATGATTCACTCGAACGTCTACAGTCCAATGAAGGTAAATCAATTGGTGTTGCTTCTTATTTTATAAGGTTTATTGATGATTATTCCAAAAAAGTTTAGGTCTATGTTATAAAGACTAAGAATCAGGTGTTGTCTACTTTTAGGAGTTTCAGGTCTCCGTTGAAAGGGAGACGGACAAGAAGTCAAAATGTGTTCGGTCAGACAATAGTGGCGAATACATTGGTCCATTTGACGCATATTGCAAAGAACATGGAATTCGACACCAAAAGTCTCCGCAAAAGAACGCCTCAGCTCAATGTTTTAGTAGAGCATGTGAAGAGGACATTGATGGAGGGTACGATATTTGCTCTCAGAGACAAACTTACCAGGCAGTTATTAGGATAAGGCTCTTAACGTTGTTGCTTATGTTATTAATTTTTCTAGTACTCCTTTACAGGACGATGTGCCTGATAAAATATGGTACGATAATGAGTAGTCATACAATCATCTGCGAGTGTTTGGGTGCAATGCCTTTGTGTATGTACCAAAGGATGAGAGGTCCAAACTTGAGCAGAAGACGAGATAATGTGTCTTTGTAGACTATAGTGGAAATGAGTTTGGGTATAGACTCTACGACCCCGTAGAAAGAAAGCTTTATCGAAGCAGGGATGTGATATTTGTTGAGGATCAGACCCTAACCAGCACTCAAGATTCCAATATGCCTTCCGAGGCTGAAAATTTGCATGAGTTAGAGTTATCGCACTTTGAGCTGTTTTCAGAGGACACTGCAGAGATCACATATACGGGGGAGGCAATACATGAAGTTGCTTCCAACTTTGGCCATCAGCCAGCTTATGGTGATCAGGGTGGGCCTAAGGAGGATGAGCATGCCGATGAGACAATTTCTGAAGGAGATAAGGATGTCAGTACACAATCAGCACAAGATGTTCCGTTTAAAAGGAGAACGAGAGAGCAACGACCATCCACGAGGTATTCGTCAGATGAGTATGTGTTATTGACTAACAGGGAAGAAACCAAAAGTTTTGCAAAGGCGATGGAAGTCTAACACAAGCAGGAGCGGATGCAGGCCATGCCGAAGGAGATAAGTTTCTTACATGCCAATGCTACTTATGAGCTGGTACGGTTGCCAAAGGGCAAGAATGCTTTGAAAAATTAGTGGGTGTTCAAAATGAAGTAGACTGTAGATGCTACTCACCCTCGGTACAAAGTAAAGCTAGTAGTCAAAGGCTACAGTCAGCGGAAGGACGTTGATTTCAATAATATAAAAAAATCATCGGTCGTCAAGTTCTCATCTATCCGGGAGATGTTATGTTTTGCAGCCAATTTCAATTCAGAGATTAAGCAGATGGATGTCAAGGCAACGTTCCTCTATGGTGACTTAGAGAAGGATTATAAAATGAGCAACTTGAGGGTTTATGTGAGAAGGACAAGTTACATTTACTTTGTCAGTTGAAGAAAAGTCTGTATGGTCTAAAGCAAGCTCCACGACAGTGATAAAAAAAATTTGAGTCATTTATGGGAGAGCATGGTTATGCTCATACAACGTAGGATCATTGTGTGATTGTAAAGTATTTTGCCAAGGATGATTTTATCATTTTACTGTTCTATGTGGATGATATCTTATTGGTTGATTGAAATATCACCATGATAGCGGAGTTGAAGCATCAACTGAACACGACTTTCTCTATAAAGGATTTGTGAACAACAAAAACTATTCTTGAATGGAAATCAGCCGAAAAAGAGTCAAGTTGCTTTGGTTGTCCCAAGAGAAGTACATTCACTGAGTACTTCAACATTTTGGGATGGACGGGTTGAAGAAAGTGAACACCCCCCCCCCCCTTTTGTAAATCACTTTAGGCTCTCTACGGAGCAGTGTCCATCAACCGAGGACAAAAAAGAATATATGGAGCGAGTTCTATATGCTTCAGTAGTGGAAAGTCTCATGTATGTTATGGTGTGTACTATGCCAGATATTGCTCATGCAGTAGGCATGATTTATCGTTATCTTTCAAATTTGGGATGATAAATTGGAGTGAGATCAAATGGATCTTTCATTATCTTCAGGACATTATGATTGGAAGCTTTCATTTGAGAGTGATGAGTCATAGCTGGTTGGGTATATTGACGCTGATATGGCTAAAAATACTAGAAAATCGACTTTGGGCTATGTTATGATGTTTGCTGGTGGAGCAGTTTCGTGACAATGGCGGTTGCAGAAGTACGTTGCCTTGTTTATAACAGAGGCAGAGTTTATTGTAGCGACGTAAGCTTGAAATGAGTTGTTGTGGATAAAGAAGTTCATGTAGGAAATAGGACTTAAACAAGAGCTGTACATTTTGCTTTGTGATAACCAAAGTGTCATTCACCTATCGAATGGGAGTTTGAGTATTGCAGGAGGGTCGTCGAAATGGCATGTTCCTCCACCTAGTTGGAAAGTTAGAGATATGTTGGTATTGGGTGAGATTTTTAACCTGTGGAGAATATTCCAGAGTGCGACGAGCGTTATCCGTTTGTCGGAGAATCTCGGAGAGTCGAAGGGGACAAAGGTGGCGCAATTGAGCGCGTGTTAGACATTTGGAAAAGATGTATCACTGTTAACGATATATCGTTGTCGGTGTACCGTTGGTATACTGGTGACACAACAGTTCGTTTAAGAACTTTTCTGACTCAAAGTGGTAAAATTTTGGTATATTGCTGGTATACTGTCGTCGATATACCGTCTGTATACTGGTGTCGGGGCTGAAGGCAAAATTCAGATGTTTTATTAACACCGTTGGATCGGGATCAACGGTCCAAATCTTTTCAGGATTAAGGTACTTTAAATAGGTATTTTCTAACCCTAATCCAACATGATTAAAATCTAAGGAGAGAGTTTCTCAAAGGGTACAATTTTCTAAGGAGAGAAAGAGATGCTTCAGTATTTCGGGGGTTGATTTGAAGAGAGTTCGCTTCGAATAGTTCTTTATTGGTTATTCATCTTCTTCTCGTTTTCGGTAATCCTTTGTATTCGTTGTAATCTATTTCCATCTATTTGAAGAATTGCAGTGATCTGTGTGGATCATTAGAGAAGTTTGTAAATGAATCGATGTACTTTTCTTTATTCCATTAGTAAGGCTTTTCCGAAGTGAACTCCGATAGTCTCCCGTCATAAATTTCCACGAAAAAATGGCGTGTTTGCATTGTGCTCGTGTAATTTTTGCGTATTTGGTTTGTGCGACTTTCTTTGGTCCTCACCAAGTTCTATCAATTTGGGGAACACTTTTCCGCGTTGGTTTCCCAACATGTTGCATGTACACAACAAAATAACATTTAGATTTGTATGTCTTCTGCAACAAATTGACTACTTATTCTACCTATCTAAAAATATTTGTATCCCGTATATGTCCTTATTTATATGTGTCCTATTTTTGCCATAGTCGTGAGGCTTCTATATCAAGGGAATCAGATATAAACAATAGTGATCCGGTTCAGTAGAACTGCGTGCATTCCATCAATCTTCTACAGAGTTTTAGCTAATATATTTTCAAGGACATCAAGATGAACTGTGCAGCCAAGTTAACAAGAGAACAGCCAATATTCCCTACTCCACAAACACAATATTTACTCTCAACATGCAAGCAAAACCACAAGATACAACCAGCTAAAGTTTGCAAAGCAACTCTGATACTGGTTTGCATTCATACACTAATTAGTGTACAAAGTAACTTAAAATGTAATCATCCTGTAGGCGGAGAAACAATTCTTCAAAGCCTACAAAGTAACTCGGACTCGAAGATTTATGACAAATACAACATTAGGTGGTCTTTCTCCTGAGATATTATGATTTTGTTTTGGAGGAGATTGTCAGCCCATGGCATACTTCTGGGTCCAGGCTCTGGCTGTTTCCTCATAGCGGGTCCTCTGGTTCTTGTAGATATGGGCAATCTCAGGAACCAGAGGGTCGTCTGGGTTCGGGTCAGTGAGAAGGGAGCAGATGGACAGGAGGACCTTCGATATGGTCAGAGCTGGACTCCACTGCTCCTTGAGGATATCGAGGCAGATGCTTCCATTGGAATTGATGTTGGGGTGGTAAACCTTCACCAGAATGATAGTGAGAGACGTTCTAAATTGTGCGGAAAAAGACATTCCTAATGTTCATTCAAGGTATCCTAATAGAAATTATTGGGGTTCATGTTCGAAATTAAACTGTTCATAGCGTATATAACACAAAATTCACATCGGAAGCAACTTGAAGTTTACTCATAAATCATGTCAATCCTTGGTCGTAGTAACTAATATAGAATGAGAGAAGACGTTCCCAACACCATTTGGTTTGAAATTAGGGATTTGGTTCCATCAGGCAAGAAGCTTGGGCTCAAACTTGCTTGCACTTAAAAGATGCATGTTAAATTAATTTCAAAGGAAAAAGAGGAAGATGAATGACTACCAGTAGTCCATTTTTTAGATGATTGCAAGTTCATAACTCTCTAACCCAAAATCAAATTGTTAAGAAATGTCAACTAAATTTCAAGAATACTCCGAGCTCATCCCAATTGCATATGCAATGAAGTAACTCATAACATGTAAATAATCCCATTAGATGTAATACAGCAGAAACATCAGATTTACAGAGAACTGTAAAAATATCTGTCTCAGAGATGCCAACAGATGCACAAGAAATAACATATCGAGTTAAGTTTAAGCAATTTCCCTTCCAAGTATAAATATCACAAGGTATAAATAAAGAGAACAATCAGTGACGACAAGTCCAGATAAACCAATGTTATTTTTATACTTATCACACTTCCGTAGCAGTTTATGTAACTCACGATTACAACAATTCTCATATGACTAGAAATAATTAGTAGCAGCAGCTATAATGCTCATTTTTTGCAGTCTCGAGTAACCTAGACATTACTACTCACTTAAACCTATTTCTACATGGAAGAATCATACGTTTTTAAGTTATATAATGGCAATACTGGCTAACTACTAGTGGCAGTAACTACAATAAGTAGTCACCTATGTTGCATGAATCCAGACACAGATACGTGTACACACGATACAGGTACAGACATTTTTCCTGTGCATGTGCAACACAGGTAACCCACTCATCCCTTCCAATTTAATGTTAGCTTCACTTCTGTTATCTATTTATAAATGTCGTGCCCAAACTAATTGTAGAGAAAAATTGTTGTATATTTTTTATTGATGGGCTACTCCACTACTTATAGGGAGTCTAGCTCCTCTTCATATTACATTTTCCAATGTGGGACTAAATCCCATATTAGTTCTCAACACTCCCCCTCAAGATGGGCGATAGATATTAATCATTCACATCTTGTTACATAGCTTCGACAGACTTACTGAACTAAGACCCTTAGTCAGACAGTCTGCCACTTGTTCTTCTGAGCGAACATGATCAATCTTCAGTATCCCTTGTTCCAGCTTTTCTTTAATGAAGAATCGATCGATCTCGATGTGCTTCGTTCTGTCGTGCTGAACTGGATTGTTAGCTATACTTATTGCAGCTTGACTATCGCTCAGAAGACGTAACGGCGCTCCCTTGTCCAGCATCAACTCTGTCAGCAACGCTTTCACCCACAGCAACTCCGACACTCCTAAAACCATTGCTCTGTATTCTGCTTCAGCTGTAGACCGTGCTACCACTGCTGTTTCTTGCTTCTCCATGAGACCAAGTTTCCTCCTACAAAGACACAATATCCCGTGGTAGACCTTCTTTCGTCTATGCAGCTCGCCCAGTTTGCATCGCAGTATCCCTCAACTTCTATACATCCATTCTTCTTGAACCATAACCCTTTCCCCGGCGTCCCTTTCAGATATCTCAAGATCTGAAATACTGCATCCATATGACCCGTTCTTGGATCATGCATGTAGCGACTTACTATACTCACCGCAAATGAGATACCAGGGCGAGTGTGCCCCAGATAAATCAATCTCCCTACAAGTCGTTGATATCTTTCACGATCAACTGGCTCTCCTGCTTCTGCTCCCAACTTGCACTTCTGGTCAATTGGAGTGACTGCTGCTTTGCATCCCAGCATCCCTGTCTCCTTCAGCAGATCTAGTGCGTATTTTCTCTGTGAGAGAACAATTTCTTGTTCGCCTTCACACACCTCGATACCTAGAAAGTACCTCATCGCTCCTAAATCCTTCACCTCAAACTCCTTCGCGAGTTTTGACTTCAGCTTAGCGATCTCGACTTCATCATTACCTGTGATTACTAAATCATCCACGTATACAGCAAGTATAGTGATGTGGCCTCTTGCATGCTGAAGAAAGACCGTATGATCTGCATTTGCTTGATGATATCCCATGCCTGTAACAGCCTTTCTGAATCTGTCAAACCAGGCTCGAGGAGATTGCTTGAGTCCATATAGCGACTTCTTTAGTTTACACATTTTTCCATGCGATGTTCCTCCGTTTGATTCTGTAGCGTAGCACCCTGGCGGAAGTTCCATGTACACTTCTTCTTGTAGGTCCCCATGGAGAAAGGCATTCTTCACATCTAACTGGTATAGCTTTCATTCATAGTTTGCTGCAATGGAGACCAGAGTTCTTACGGTGCTCATTTTCGCTACTGGAGCAAACGTCTCATCATAGTCGATGCTATATGATTGTGTGTATCCTTTTGCAACCAACATTGCCTTGTATCGTTCCACTTTTCCTTCTGACGTCTCCTTGACTGTGTACACCCATTTGCATCCCACAGTTTTCTTCCCTTTGGATAATAGAACCAGCTCCCACGTCTTATTTTTCTCCAGTGCCCCAAGTTCTTCCATCATTGCAGCTTTCCACCTTGGATCTTTCTTTGCTTCTTGCCAACATTTGGGCAACGAAGTAGAGTCTAATGATGCAATGAAGGCTCGATAATTCGAAGAAATGTTAGAATAAGACAGGTAGTTGGCAATATCATGTTCATAATCATCAAAACGACTAGGAGCCTTACCCGCATTAATGCGAGAAGATCTCCTTAAGGGAGCAATAGGTGGTGGAGATATCATACCATCAGAGTCAGAGAGATCCGCATCAGAATCAGATTGATTCAGTGCGGGGATAACATCTTCAAGAGTTGGAGCAGGAGTAAACGAGGGACTTGGTACAGGAGGCACAGGTCACGGTACAGGCACAGTACTGGACTTCTGCTGTCTCCTTCTGTAGACTTGGAGCTCCTTTTCCATTGTCTGCACTTGGAGCTCCTTTTCCATTGTCTGCTGCTCTCCATGTTTAACATATGCATCTTCTTCATCTTCTGTATCGGAGTCACTGCTTTCTCCCCCTTTCGTCCAGTTTTTCACGACCGGGCATGGGACCGATCCGACCACCACAGATGGGCTTATTTTCTCCCCCTCACATCTAACACCCGCTGTGTTAGGTGTGTCACCAAACGCTGAACCGTCATCCGAACCATAATATGGTTCTAGTTCTCTGAATGTAACGTCCATGCTTACAAACATCTTCCGCTCAACTGGGCTCCAACATGCGTATCCCTTCTTTGTTGCCGTGTACCCGACAAAGACACATTTAACCGCTCTAGGATCCAATTTGCCAACTCCTGGCCTATTATCTTAGACAAAACAGACACACCCAAATACTTTCGGTGGAACAGTGTACGTGGTTGCACCAGTAAGCATCTCCAACGGTGTCTTCCAGTCCAATACCTGAGAGGACATTCTGTTGATGAGATAAGATGCCGTTAACACCGCCTGTCCCCATAAGTGTTTCGGGACATTCATAGCCAGCATCATCGTCCGTGCGACCTCCAGCAGGTGTCTGTTCTTCCGTTCGGCCACACCATTTTGTGCCGGTGTATAGGCACAGGAAGTTTGGTGTAGTATTCCATGAGTGGATAAATACTCAGCAACCTTCTTATTTATATACTCCGTCCCATTGTCAGACCGTAAGCACTTAATTTTAGTGCCATATTGAGTTTCGACCCGGCGATGAAAGTATCGAAACGCCTCAAAGACGTCACTTTTATTCTTCATAAGGTAGACCCATGTCACGCGAGTATAACAATCAATAAAAGTGACGAACCATCAAAAACCGTTAATACCGGTTGTAGGACAAGGGCCCCAGACGTCCGAATGTATCATATCAAATGCAGCTGAACTTCTACTTCCTGAACTCACATACGTACTTCTGGTATGTTTACCCAACTCACAAGCATGACAAAATAACTTCTCCTTATTAGCCCTTTGGTATAAGGACGGATACATTCGACTAATAATTTTAAAAGAATAATGACCGACACGCTGGTGGTGGAGTAGCAACTCATCTTCTACACTGCGCCGGGAATCTTCCGGTGGTGTCTGCTACCAGAGATGCCAATGCTTTGTCCAGTCCAGTCATGTCCAAGTACCACAGCCCCTTATGCCATGTGCCAGTCCCTAGTCGTCGTCATGTCCCCTTCTCCTGAAAAGTCACCGTAGGAATGTCAAAGGAAACAGTACAGTTAATATCAAGAATAATGGCACTAATAGAAAGAAGATTGACAGGAAAAGACGGAACATGTAAGACATTGGTGAGAGTGAGAGAAGGGGTGCATGCGACAGTGCATGTACCCATGACAGGGCTGGAGTTACCATCAGCAGTCTGAATGCTCTCCGGCGTCGGTAGGTGAGTATAGTCCTGGAACTCACCGTGGGACCCCGTGATATGGCGAGATGTCCCAGAGTCCATAATCCAACCTGGTTGGTGGACAGCTGCTGCAAGAGCACGCGCAGGAATACCTGTGCTGGTTTGGACAAAGCAAGTGACGTGGTCCCCCGAGGTAGATGACGCCCCATGACTGCCGTCCGAACCCAGTTTCGTGCTGCGTAACCTCGCGAGGAACTCCTTCTCAAGAGGGGTTAAATCAGCCAGGTAATTTTCTCCCCCGTCCTCCGCCTGATTAGCTTTGTGTCCTCCAGAATAATTTCTCCTTCTACCAGCATAACCGCCTCTACCACCTCGACGTCCTCCGCGGTCCCGTCCACGATCACTCGACTGATTGTGCAGGGATTTGGACAAAATCTGATGTAATGCCCTGAGTCACCACAGTTGTGGCAAACACCGGCCACTGAGGGAGGCTGATTGAAGGCGGCAAGGACAGACTTGTCAACAGCGGCTTGCTCCCCCTGGAAAGAGCCCTTGTTGGACATCAACTTCAAGCGAGCCTCTTCTTGTGCCATGGCAGCTATGGCTTCTTCTAAGGTTGGAAGCATGGGCTGTGCTAGGAGTACATTCCTTCTATGCTCGAACACAGGGTTAAGACCCTTTAAGAACTTCATCATCCGTTGTCGCGAAATATAATCCAAGAACTTTTGAAAATGTTTCGCAAATGCTGGTTCGACTTGGGCATCTTCCATCCCATGAGGATCATAGTGATCCAGATCAGACCAGTACTTCTTCAACAGTGCTGCATACTCAGAGATGGTGCGGTCGTCCTGGGCCACCCTATCAAGTTCATCCTGCAGTTGGAAGATCCGCATAGGATTGCCTGAGCCTGAGTACATATCCTTCAAAGTCCGCCATATATCAGCAGCAGCCTCCATCGCCTCTACATTGCCCGACACCTGGTCGGTCAAGGAGGCTGTCAACCATCCAGCCACAACATTGTTGACAATTTCCCAAATAGCAAACTCCTTTGAGGAGGGATCATCTGGCGCCTTGGTTTGGCCATTGACGTAGCCAACCAAGCCACGTCCCTTCAGCGTCCGCATGGCCTGCCGTGACCATTTCAAGTAGTTGGACGTTCCTTCCAACATCGTCTCCAGCTTGTCCAGCTTTCCCATTTTGTAGGGTGACAGATCCACATCAGTATGGATCACACGTAGGGTTGTCTCGGTTAATTTCTTTGATAAAATATCATCAACCAAGGCCTTCATCTCTTCTGCTGTCAGTTTACCACTGATCGAATCCATGGTGTCTTCAACTGTGATCCGTCGTCGTCGTCGTCTTCGTCGGCTTCGTCGTCATCGTCTTCGTCGGCTTCGTCGTCGTCGTCTTTATGTAAAGTCTTCAACAGAGACCTTACGAATGCGCTGTTAACGTGGCCAACACCGGCGCGCGCATGTAGATCCTAATTTGCAGATCGAGAACAGAAAACAAATAAAGCATTTGTAGTTCCGGAGGGCGTAATCTAGGAACAGAAGGTGCAAAGAAAGCATTTGACAGCCATCCGTCTTCGAATAACTGCCCACATAATCTCTCTCAAATTAGGTTTTTTTTTTTTTGAGAAAAAAAAGGGGGAGGGGGGTTCGGCCGCAGTGGGGTCGGAAGAGGGAGGGGGGGCGTCGGGGGGGTGGGGGGGGGCGGTGGGGGGGCGGCAGCAGGGGGGATCGGCAGGGGATGGGGATCGGCAGGGGGGGTGTCGGGGGGGGGGGGGGGGGGCGGGGGGGTCGGCGTGGGGGGGCGTGGGGGGGGGCAGGGGGTTCGGCGGGGGGGTCGTCGGGGGGACATGGGACAGGGGGGGTCGGCAGGGGGGGTCGGCGGCAGGGCGCAACAGGAGGGGGGGTGGGGGTCGGCGGGGGGTGGGTTTGCCGGGTTTGGGGAAGGGGTGAAAAAAAAATTGTGGTTATGGCTCTGATACCATGTAGAGAATAATTGTTGTATATTTTTTATTGATGGGCTACTCCACTACTTATAGGGAGTCTAGCTCCTCTTCATATTACATTTTCCAATGTGGGACTAAATCCCTTATTAGTTCTCAACACTAATGAAACAAATTTGTCCACATTGACCATGTTTAACTTGTTAATGGCTAGTTATGAAAGTTACACTAAAATGGTCATGGTTGTTTCTTGTTTGATCTAAATGATTTAGCATTGAGCATATGTTTGATCCAAATGACCACGGTTGCCTAGTTTCAATGTATGGAGTCGGGACTGTGTATAAGTATAGTTGTACATTGGAACCTCGTATTTAAGGTGAGTGTGGTAGGACTAAGTACAATAAGTAACCCCAACAAACAAACCGTTTATCCCAAATTTTTTGGGTCGGCTGTAGCTGGCCTAGATATGGGAATTCAGACAATGAAAAAAAAACGTAGTACAAAGGACGCTTAGAAATTCATTAAGTATGGGACATGTATATTTAAATACTTAGTAGTCGAGTGCAAGTGATGATTCTTCACCAGTACAGGGAACAAGAAGCACCCCTACATTTATTATTAAATCCGTGATTATTGTTCGTCTATAGACTCTATAGTGAACGTCTCTCTCAATTTTCATGCATCCTTTACTAGTATCCAATGCCATCCAACAAGTCCAAAGGTTGGAAAATCGTATTCTTTACTTAGGCTTGGTTTGGAATTGTTGTTGTTTTTCAAGAACTGGCAGCAGAAGCAGCTTTTGACAGCACGTGGGTGGCTGCTGGCAAAAGCTGTCCTAAAATTGAACTTTTCAAGAAAGAACTAATAAGTTGTTGTTAGCAAACAGCCTTGGAATGCGTTCCACGAAAAACAACCATAATCATTTTCACCGTGTTTTCCAAATTCTAACTATTGCAGTTGAATACGATCTAAGCAAGGAATTTATTCTCCAGCACTGCAGTCCAAAGAGAGGTTTAAAAATTTTGTAAGTTCTATAATTGGAACTGTATGCTTTCGTGTGATACTATCAGAATGATGAGAAAGCATGGCACAGATAATGCAGGTACAGATTAAGGACATGTCAAAAGGAAAATTAACAACAAAGGATGCTTTTGCACCTGTTTACCTTAGTCTGGAAGTTGACTTTGGGAGGCTTGAAGGGATAATCAGGAGGGAAATGGATCACAACGAAGAATACCCCTCCGGAATAAGGGCTGTCCGAAGGGCCCATGATAGTTGCCTGCCAGTGAAATAGATCCTCCCCAGCTGGTCCAGCACTGCACGATGTTGGAGGGTCTCTCTGCAAATCCTGAAGCTCCTTTTGGATGCGTTTGCTAGCCATAACTCCTCGTAGTAGCTAAGATGAGAATAAGATGGCGTGATTAAAACTGAGGGGGAAAACTCCAACTCCCAAGATTCAAAGATCACAAGTGAATAACACAAATTGAAAATAAAGAATTGAACAATGCAAACATACAAGGTATGGGAAGAGGAAGTAGAGCATATCAGCATAATGGTTAGACACAGATAAGAGCTATTAAAGTCCCTTCCACTGCACCAGAACTCTAGAGTTATGGTGAGGGTTGATGATTAAATATTTATATTATTTTTGAGTTTTCAACAAGAGCAAAATAAGTCTTCTCACTTGATGGAGAACGGTGGTCCTATCACTACCTAGGGAGAAGCCTATGCTCTTGCAACAATTGAGTATGCCATTTCAAGTTTCAGTACAATTGAATGAAGATGTTACTATATCTCTTCTTGTTATTGTTGTTATTATTGTTGTTGATGATGGTGGTCCTGCTGAAACTAGCTAGTTCTACTGCTGCTCATCCTACAGCTACCTGGAGAGCAGCATAAGACGTTAGGAAATCAAAGTATGTCTTAAGTTTCACCGACAAAAGACATTAAAAACACTTGTCGCAGTTGCTGATGCTACTACTACTTCTCCTACAGATGTTATTGCACCTACTCTTGTTTTAGATGACTATCTCACACAGTTTTCTCCCAAACAAAGTTGGAAGAAAGACAGGCCGGCTCCATGCAAGGACAGAAGGGTTCACCAATTTCTATTAGGTGTTGCTTTTGAGTTGGCAGTGTCCACATTATCTCTCCTGCAGGTTGCTCCAAATGCAGGGATTGTCGATGTTGTTACTGCTAGCTCCGCGTTGGGTACACTGATTAGACATAAGCTGACACCAAAATGTACTTTGAGACACCAAATTTGTTTTTATGTCCGTATTGAATCATGTCACATCTATTTCTGTACAATATAGTGTTTCCTAAAGGGTGGGTAAATGAGCGAAACCTAGAGAATCCATAATATTAACCAAATCAACATATTATACCTTTTTCTGGTGATGTGAAAAACCCAAACAACTGAATTATAGCATAAATAACTTAAGTATACTCCTTTTTTTTCTTTTTTCTTTTTTCCACCCGCACGTGCGGGCTCAGTTAAATCGTGTGTCTCCCCGCACAAAGATATAGAAAAGGAAAAGTCACTCAAGATAGAGAAAAGGAAAAGTCAACAGGATTGATTAACTTCAGACCCTCAAAGAACTATAATTGTTGAACTTTACCAAATAAAACTCACAAAAAACAAAATTGTTCCTTGTGATCATTTTCCCACAATTCCCTCAACAATGAAAAGAGTTTCATGGCACTGAGGAGGTTTGATTGAGTCTGTTGTTTGTTATGCATGAATTAGATATACTTCTTAATTACAAAATCTATGTTGCACATCGTGTCTATATTCCATATTTTGCACCATCAGCCAATATCTATAGGTATCGGGCATATCATATCTGTTTTGGCTTGTCCATGATCTAACACCGACCGCTACTGATACTGGCCGATACCGACGTTGGGATTCTCTTTTCCAATCATTTCGACAAAAAAAAATTGAACAAAAAAGAGAGGTAAAAAAAATATGTTAAATATAAGAATTTTGTTATGCTAGAGTGTGTCAATAAGATCTCTTATCAAGAAACTATAACCATTATCCTTGTCAAAGTTGTGTATATATAATTTTACAACATTTATCTATACTAATATTATTTTATTCAGAACTATTTATTCACGGCAAGTAAATAAACAACAACGTTGAATATATTCCATGTAAAATTAAGGAAAACAACTTATTATTGTAGAAAATAATGGTTGGATGATTTTATTGATGGACTACTTCACTACTTATAGGGAATCTAGCTCCTCTACATATAACATATTCCGATGTGGGACTAAAAGTCCCTTATTGATTCTCAACACTCCCCCTCAAGATGGGCGATAGATATTGATCATCCCCATCTTGTTACATAGCTTTGACAGACTTAATGAACTAAGACCCTTAGTCAGACAGTCTGCAACTTGTTCTTCTGAGCGGACATGGTCAATCTTCAGTATCCCCTGTTCCAGCTTCTCCTTGATGAAGAATCGATCAATCTCGATGTGCTTCGTTCTGTCGTGCTGAACTGGATTGTTAGCTATACTTATTGCAGCTTGACTATCGCTCAGAAGACGCAATGGTGCTCCCTTATCCAGCTGCAACTCTGTCAGCAATGCTTTCACCCACAGCAACTCTGACACTCCCAGAGCCATTGCTCTGTATTCTGCTTCAGCTGTCGACCGTGCTACCACTGACTGTTTCTTGCTTCTCCATGAGACCAGATTTCCTCCTACAAAAACACAGTATCCCGTGGTAGACCTTCTGTCGTCTATGCAGCTCGTCCAGTCTGCATCACAGTATCCCTCAACTTCTATGCGTCCATTCTTCTTGAACCATAGCCCCTTTCCCGACGTTCCTTTCAGATATCTCAAGATCTGAAATACTGCTTCCATATGACCCTTTCTTGGATCATGCATGTAGCGACTCACTACACTCACCGCAAATGAGATATCAGGACGAGTGTGTCCCAGATAAATCAATCTTCCTACAAGTCGTTGATATCTTTCACGATCAACTGGCTCTCCTGCTTCTGCTCCCAACTTGCACTTCTGGTCAATTGGAGTGACTGCTGCTTTGCATCCTAGCATCCCTGTCTCCTTCAGCAGATCTAGGGCGTATTTTCTCTGTGAGAGAACAATTCCTTGTTCGCCTTCACACACCTCGATACCTAGAAAGTACCTCATCGCTCCTAAATCCTTCACCTCAAACTCCTTCGCGAGTTTTGACTTCAGCTTAGTGATCTCGACTTCATCATCACCTGTGATCACTATATCATCCACATATACAGCAAGTATAGTGATATGGCCTCTTGCATGCTGGAGGAAGACCGTATGATCTGCATTTGTTTGACGGTATCCCATGCCTGTAACAGCCTTTCTGAATCTGTCAAACCAGGCTCGAGGAGATTGCTTGAGCCCGTATAGCGACTTCTTCAGTTTACACACATTTCCTTGCGACGTCCCTCCGTTTGATTCCGTCGCGTAGCATCCTGGCGGGAGCTCCATGTATACTTCTTCTTGCAGGTCCCCATGAAGAAAGGCATTCTTCACATCCAGCTGGTACAGCTTCCATCCATAGTTCGCTGCAATGGAGACCAGAGTTCTCACGGTGCTCATTTTTGCTACTGGGGCAAACGTCTCATCATAGTCTATGTCATATGACTGTGTGAATCCTTTTGCAACCAACCTCGCCTTGTATCGCTCGACCTTTCCTTCTGGCGTCTCTTTCACCGTGTACACCCATTTGCATCCCACAGCTTTCTTCCCTTTGGGTAATGGAACCAGCTCCCATGTCTTATTTTTCTCCAGTGCCCCAAGTTCTTCCATCATTGCAGCTTTCCACCTTGGATCTTTCTTTGCTTCCTGCCAACACTTGGGCAACGAAGTAGAGTCTAACGATGCAATGAAGGCTCGATAATTCGAAGAAACGTTAGAATAAGACAAGAAGTTGGCAATGTCATGTTCGTAATCATCAAAACGAGCAGGAGCCTTACCCGCATTGATGCGAGAAGATCTCCTTAAGGGAGCAATAGGTGGTGGAGAGATCATACCATCCGAGTCGGAGAGATCCGCATCAGAATCCGAGTGATTCAGTGTGGGGGCAACATCTTCAGGAGTTGGAGCAGGAGTAGACGAGGGACTTGGTACAGTAGGCACAGGGCACGGCATAGGCACAGTACTGGACTTCTGTTGTCTCCTTCTGTAGACTTGGAGCTCCTTTTCCCTTGTCTGTTGCTCCCCCTGCGTAACATATGTATCTTCTTCTTCTTCATCTGTATCTGAGTCACTGTACTCTCCCCCTTTCGTCCAGTTTTCTACAACCGGACACGGAACCGATCCGACGACCACATTTGGGCTTATTATCTCCCCCTCACATCGAACACCACCTGTGTTAGATGTGTCACCAAATGCTGAACCTTCATCCGAACCATAGTATGGTTCGAGTTCTCTGAATGTAATGTCCATGCTGACAAACATCTTCCGCTCGACTGGACTCCAACAGGCATATCCCTTCTGAGTCGCCGTGTAACCGACAAAGACACATTTAACTGCTCTAGGATCCAGTTTGCCAACGCCAGGCCTATTATCTTGGACAAAGCACACACGTCCAAAAACTTTTGGTAGAACAGTGTATGTAGTTGTCCCAGTAAGCATCTCCAATGGTGTCTTCCAGTCCAACACTTGAGACGGCATTCTGTTGATGAGATACGAGGCCGTCAAAATAGCCTGCCCCCATAAGTGCTTCGGGACATTCATAGCCAGCATCATCGTCCGTGCGACTTCCAGCAGGTGTCTGTTATTTCATTCAGCCACACCATTTTGTGCCGGAGTATAAGCACATGAAGTTTGATGTAGTATTCCATGGGTGAAAAAATACTCAGCAACCTGCTTATTAGTATACTCCGTTCCATTGTCAGACCGGAAACACTTAATTTTAGCGCCATATTGTGTTTCCACCCGGCGATGAAAGTTCCGAAAAGCCTCAAGGACGTCACTTTTATTCTTCAGAAGGTAGACCCATGTCACGCGGGTATAACAGTCAATGAAGGTGACGAACCATCGAAAACCGTTAATTCCGGTTGTAGGACAAGGGCCCCATACGTCCGAATGTATCATGTCAAAAGCAGCTGAATTCCTATTCCCCGAGCTTACATACGAGCTTCTGGTATGTTTTTCCAACTCACAAGCATCACAAAATAACTTATCTTTATCAGCCCTTTGATATAAGGACGAATATATTCGACTAAGAACTTGAAAAGAGGAATGACCGACACGCTGGTGGTGGAGTAGCAAGTCGGCTTCAACACTGCGACAGGAAGCTTTTGGTGGTGCGGCTGCTACCAAGGATGCCAATGCGTTGTCCAGTCCAGTCCTGTCTAAATACCACAGCCTCTTATGCCATGTGCCAGTTCCAAGTCGTCGTCCTGTCCCCTTCTCCTGAAAAGTCACCTTAGGAATGTCAAAGGAAACAGTACAATTAAGATCAAGTATAATGGCACTAATGGATAAAAGATTGACAGGAAAAGATGGAGCATGTAAGACATTGGTTAGAGTGATGGAAGGGGTGCATGCGACAGTGCCTGTACCCACTACAGGTTTGGATGTACCATCAGCGGTCTGAATACTCTCCGGCAATGGTAGGTGAGTATATCCCTGAAACGCATCACGGGACCCCGTGACATGGCGATATGCCCCAGAGTCCATAATCCATCCCGACTGATGGATAGAGGCAAGAGCACATGCAGAATCATCGGTGCTGGTTTGGGCAAAGCAAGTGAGGTGATCTCTCGAGGATGAAGACGCCCCAGGACAGTCGACCGAACCCAGCTTTGTGCCTCGCAACTTCTCAAGGAACTCCCGCTCAAGCGGGGTTATTGCAGCCAGTTGATTCTTTCCCCTTCCTCCGCCAGATTTGCTTTGTGTCCGTCCCTTCTACCGGCATATCCTCCTCTACCACCACGCCGGCCTCCACGACCCCGTCCTCGATCAGTAGACTGATTGTGCAAGGGTTTTGGACAAAATCGGATGTAATGTCCGGAGTCACCACAATTGTGACAAACACCACCCATAGAAGGAGGTTGATTGAAGGCAGCAAGGGCAGACTTTTCAACCGCTGTTGGCTCCCCCTGGGAGGAGCCCTTGTTGGGCATCAACTTCAGTCGAGCTTCTTCCTGTGTCATAACAGCTATAGCTTCTTCCAAGGTCGGAAGCGTGGGTTGGGATAGGAGGATATTCCGTCGCTGCTCAAATACAGGGTGTAGTCCCTTCAGGAATTTCATCATACGCTGCCGGGAAATATAAGCCAGGAACGTCTGAAAGTACTTTGCGAAGGCTGGATCGACTTGTGCATCTTCCATCCCAAGAGGATCATAATGATCCAGATCAGACCAATACTTCTTCAACAGGGACGCGTACTCAGAGATGGTACGGTCGTCTTGGGCCACCCTATCCAGTTCATCTTGCAGTTGAAATACTCGCATAGGGTTGCCGGAGCCGGAGTACATATCTTTGAGAGTTTGCCATATATCAGCAGCAGCCTCCATAGCCTCGACATTGCCCGACACCTGGTCGGCTAAAGAGGCAGTCAACCACCCAGCCACGACGTTGTTGACAATCTCCCACACAGCAAACTCCTTGGTGGAGTGATCGGCTGGCACCTTGGCTTGGCCAGTGACATAGCCAACCAAGCCACGTCCCTTCAGTATCCGCATCGTCTGCCGCGACCACTTCAAGTAGTTGGAAGTGCCTTCCAACTTCGTCTCCAGCTTCTCCAGCTTCCCCATTTTGTAAGGTGACGGATCCACATCAGTATGGATCACACGTGGGGTTACCTCGGTTAATCTCTTGGATAAGATATCATCAACCAAGGCCTTCAACTCTTCGGCCGTCAGTTTGCCACTGATTGAATCCATGGCGTCTTCAACTGTGAACTCAATTCGTCGTCTTCTTCGTCGTCGTCGGAGTCTGCAACTGACCCAACGTCGTCGTCTTCGTCGTCGTCGTCGTCGTCTTCGTCGTCGTCGACGTCGTCTTCTTCAACGCCAGAGACTTTACTAATGCGCTACTAACATGGCCAGCACCGACGCGCGCATGTAAAGTGAACACGTCAGAACACCAGAGAAGACATGGTCAGTCTCTGCATAGATCCCAATGTGAAGAAGGAATAACAAATAAAGCATTTGTTAGTTCCAAACGGCGTAAGCACGGAACAGAGTTGGTGCAAATAAAGATTTGACAGCCGTCTCTATTTCGAAATACGCCATTTTTTTTTGTTAAAAGCTAGGGTTAGGGTTTGATGAGGCTGCTAGGTCTAGGATTAGGGTTTCCATGGCAAAAAAAAACTAGGGTTAGGGTTAGGGTTAGGGTTGATGTGCGGCTGTGTGGGGGGGGGGGGCGTCTGCTGGAGAGGTGGGGGGGGGGGGGGGGGGCGGGGTGCTGGTCGGGGGGGGGGGGGGGGGTGTTCTGGTCGGGGGGGGGGGGTTGGGTTCTAGTCGAGGGGGCGTTCTGGTCGGGGGGGGTCGGGGGGGGGGGGGGGGAGGGGGGGAGGGGGTGTTCTGGTCCGGGGGGGGGGGGGGGGTTCTGGTCGGGGGGGTCGGGGGGGGGTCTGCAGTCGGGGGGGGGGGGGGGGGGTTCCGCAGGAGGTGGTGGGCGGGAGGATGCTGGAGTCGGCGGGGGGTTAGGGGGGGGTCGGCGAGGGAGAGGGGGGGGTACGGCGGGGGGTCGGCTAGGAAGGAACAATTTTTTTTTTTTTTTTTTTTGTGTGGAGAGAGAGGATTATGGCTCTGATACCATGTAGAAAATAATGGTTGGATGATTTTATTGATGGACTACTTCACTACTTATAGGGAGTCTAGCTCCTCTACATATAACATATTCCGATGTGGGACTAAAAGTCCCTTATTGATTCTCAACAATTATACAACAACAAGAAGAAGAAAGCCTTTATCCTAAGGGTGGCTGTTTGAATCCTCTTCTTCCACTCGGCTCCCTTAAATAAGGGTCATGCCGTACGTAACGCTAACAAAATCCATGGAAAACAATAATATGATATATAAACTTATATCTAAATATATCAAATATAAACTTTTTAAAGTTTATCATTTTTGGCCTTCCAAAACAAAGAATCCGAAACTCCAATATGAAACCGTCGAAACTATCGATACCGATGCGCTCGAACCAATACAGATACTGCAAACCTTGCCATATTCGTGCATCATAGGAGATACATATGTACCACTTGAAAATGTATGTAATCTTCGCATCGTGTCCCTATTTGTATCTGTGTCGATATTCATATAACATTGGCAAAAGAACTAGCCTTATTGTTACGAGAGTTTCTTTGGTATATGGAGAAAGATGCGGGCTCTTTGATGTTTTGTTGACTTTGTAACAACAAAGAGTTTTACCATTTATTCAACTCTTCACATTGCAAAGGGAACTTTTCCAGGTTATCTTGCTTGGTGAGAACCAGGAATAGCACCATCTAATGATCTAAGGTTAGTTTTAGGTTAGCAACTAGGGAGGACAGACGTTCCTGAAATTGGTAGTGTGTCCATGTCAGATAAGTATCTGCTTGTACATGACACAACACTGTAAAATACACTAGGACACCAAAACCAATGACATGCCCGTGTTGTCGTGTCTATATCATATCGTGTCATAAAGGTTGTGTTGCCGTGTCTATATCATATCGTGTCATAAAGGTTTACCTGCAACATAGGTTGGGAAGTTTCAAATTTAATAGGACAATGAAGGCTCAAAGATAATTGCTTCTAACAAGTTTATCCTCCATATGGAGTATACAGCAGTTAATATGCCATACCTTCGATTGTTTGTCTTTCTTTCATCACAAGAGAAAGTTAATATGCGGTAAATTATTGATTTGGCTAATACTATGGATTCTCTACCTTTCAAGATATTACTAGAGATAGTTAATCTGCAGATAAACTGTTAATTTGGTTAACACTATCAATTATCTACCTTCCCAGGCATTCAACATAAACTTGAATGTTACCTATAGGGCCGGTCCTGAGATTCAGAGGGCCATGTTCAGAAAACTGAATATAAGACCATATTTTATGTTTTAAAAAAAAATCGATGGTATATATTAATGTCGCTAAGTTTAATTTAATTCTTCTTAAAAACGACCAACGTGTATAAGTAAAATTAATAAGAAAATATCGTTTAAACTTTCATGTATTGAGAAGAATTGTATTGATCGGATGACTATAATATCGAAATATTTGAAAAATACTACTCAAATCTACAAAATCTGTATAAATTCATTTGCAGAAGAAGCTTGTTTGCAAAGAAAAGACGAAACATATTAATCAAAATATGCATTCGAATCAAAAAATAATTTCTTGCCAGATTCAAAAGGGAAACCTCAAAACTTGCATATAGTTAAAAGTTGGCAAAAGAATTTGTTAAAGAGCTTCTATGATGTAAGTTTTCCAACTTCCTTCATCAAAGAGTGCACATTAGTAGTGAACTACCATAGCTAATCAGAAGTTGATCTACATAAACCTTTGACCAAATAGGCAAAAATAACATATTTGCACCACATTGTATACACCATCCCATGTATAATGAAGCATTTATATCTCTAGACTCCCGTTTAATTATTTAATAATGAAAGTTCTACATTAGATTCGTCCATTTTTTTCATTCCATAGACAAACATAGATCACAGAAAAAGTAATGATAATCCATATTGGTGTTTGATCATAAATTTAGACATCTGGCCATAGCCAAGTTAGACCCTAACTACCATATTATGATCAACATATTGTTCCCTAGTCAATTGCATAGCTGTTAGAGTCCCGTCCCCTGCACAAAACTCCAAAGCTTTGATGTAGGTTGATAGTATTGCACGGACACGAAAAAATGGCATCTGTATCGTGTTTGTCCCCATATGTATTTGTGCAACATAGTGAACTACGTATACATGTGTACCTATTTGAAAATGTATGCATCTCATTTATGTATCGTGTCCATATTCGTATTTGTATTCGTACAACGTAGGCCATATATTATACCATTCTAATTCGCGCTTGCAGTTGAATGTTCATTTTATGAGTTGTGACCTGGATTTACACAATGGCCTTATTTTGCAACTAAATAGTAAATATCATGAACCTTTTCCGAGTTGTAAGTTACTGCCCTAAAGTATTAATTATAATTAACAAGATGTTATTCTAACTGTTATTATTAACAACTAAATACCCTAAACTTTCCTCAACCTACAACTTCCTAATGCTACGCCAATAACAATGATACCCTTCATATTTCCATTAGTTTCGGTGATGATCTACCTTAATGCAGTTTGTTAATTATAACAGCTCGTGGTGAGGGATTACAGGGCTGTTTCTGAGCATGTGTGAAAGTTGTGCAATCGTACAGGATCCCAAAAACCGGAAGGTCCCAAATATTTTAACCTCCGTATATATTAATTACTAATGTGAAATTTCACGTTTTTTAGATTTAGACCTCCCTATTTTTTTAGCCCCTAAAATGTCATTAAAAATACTTTTTTTAGAGTAGTTAAAAAAAAGTCATTTGTTCGTATTTGTACAGAGCACTTAGAATGTCAGAACACTGTCGTGGGTCCGATGGGTTTGAGAACTGGATTTGCACATTGTCGCCAAAGTCCAATGGGTTTGAGAACTGGATTTGCAAATTGTCGCTAAAGTTCCCGACAAATTTTGAACATGGGTTTGCTCTTATATTGTGCTAAATAACTTCCACTACACCAAAACTCTATATTCCTCTAACAACAACAACCATCAAACTTTGAAAATTAAATTTGACATACAAGCCACTAATGATTCACAGTACCATTAAGAAAGGTTCAAAAGAACAAAACTTTGTAGCACTACAGATCCAACCACAGCACAAAACAAAAACAAAAAAAAACAGTTCATTCATACAAAAAGGCATAAAGTTTGCACAGTATTAACCTAAGAAACACAACTTTTTTCATTATATTAAGAGAAATTGAAAATAAAAGTTGGAATTATCTTACAGATCAGAGTACTTTTATGCGGAGAGGAGTACAAGGAATTTGAGAAATATTCGAGACAGGAAGGACTGGATCTGGTTACCACCTTTGGCCGGTGACTGGATCTAGCGGAGACTTCCCATGTCGCTGCTACGTGGCAGTTCTGATTTGTTTCATAGAATAGTCCTGTGAGCACTGGTTTTCGACAGGTGTCAGTTTCTGACTCCTCCAGGAGGGGTCCACTTGTCTTTGGGTTACAGTTGAGCTTATCTTCACGGAATAATCCCTCTCTGATTTGTTTTTAAGTTTTTGTCCATTGTCCAAAATGGAATTTGGTTTCCAACTGACTATTGACTTGGACTGATCATCTAAAATGGAGACCGTATATCCCTTTTCAACTTTTTTTTTGTACTATCGTTGTTAAAATTATCATTTAAATAGATAAATAAATAACTAAAATTAATTAGTATTTAATATTTTTTTTTTTGAAATCACACGCACACACACAATTGGGGGACTCGAATCTTGCCGGCCCTTCAAGATGTCCGCTCTAATACCACTAGGCTAGAGAACTCGGACTATTTAATATCTATTTGGGAATAGAAAATAACTCGAAAAAAAATAGATAAAATAAAGAGAAATTTTGAGGTGCATCCCACTCAATTATTATAATGTACAAATTCTCTCAACCTTGACTAAAACTGTCTATGACTGGCGGACAACTTCTTTGACCAAACATTTGGGTCGATAATACCCCTTGTCATCGTCATCTTCCCCGTGTCCCCCTCCCCGTTGCGACCATCGACCATCTCCCCCCCCCCCCTCCAACCTCCAGAGCTCGCTGGCCCCCTCCTCGTCGTGATGCCCCCTCCATGTCGTGCACCCCCTCCCTACCCGTTGTCGTTGCTAGCTACTGCTGTTCGCTGTTGTTGCTGTGAGGGAGGGGGAGCAGTGGAGGAGGGGTAGGGCACGGCGGGGGACAACACACGAGGAAGATGACAGGGATATTTTGGTCTAAAATATTTGGTCAAAGGAGTTAACCGTCAATCATAGATAATTTTTGTCAAATTTTTGTCTAAAAATGATATTATTTATGAATAAAATTTTTATTACACACTCATTAACTCAAACTCAATGCCAACCTAAAACCGTAAACCCTCCATGTAGGAAATAATAATGCCTTGTTCTCATTGCTAGGGTTTGTTACAATATATATAGTGTCTACATTTGGGCTTATGGGCCATATTTACGTTTACAAATATAATCTAACACCCCCCTCAAGTTGGAGCATGCAAGTCACAAACCTTGCAATTCGGCAAACGGAAAAAATTCTGGACGACAAAAGTACGAGTATAAATCGGCTCAATGCAGATAAAATACGTTCAAAAATTCGGTCAAGTATTCGAAAAATAAAAATATTGAGATTAAAAACTTCACATTCTTAAATATGTTGTCAAATTTGGTTAATTAAACAGGTTCCCAACACGTTTTTTTTTTGCCAAATTTTTCAATAATTTATAAAGAACACGTTTAAAATTTCGCATGCTGAAAATTTATGTACTGATTTGGATCTGTTAAAAGTACGCAAGTATTATACGTTTATGAAAGATACGAAAAAATTCGCGTATAATACGAGTTTTATTCGGGTGATTGCTAACAAGGGTCACAAATGCCCAACTTGGGAAGGAAAGAATCAAACACATGCTTTCCAAGGGACTTGGTGAAGATGTCAGCTAGTTGAGAAGAAGTAGGAACATGCGAGGCTATTACGGTGCCATCTCGAATAGCATCGCGAACAAATGCAAATCTACCTCAATATGCTTACTGCGCTCATGAAATACCGGATTCTGAGCCAGGTGCAGGGCAGACTGACTGTCACAATACACCGACATAGCAGACTCCTGGCGAACGCCCAAACACACCAATAAATCCTTCAACCATTTCAACTCACAAACAAGCGCAGCAAGAGATCGGTATTCAGCTTCAGCGGAAGATCGAAAAACAGTTGATTGCTTCTTGGTCTTCCAAGAAATAGGAGACCCCCCCCAGAAACACCAACCAGCCTGTAACAGAGCGGCGAGTCAAGGGACAACTGGCCCAGTCGGAATGACACCAACCAGAAAGACGAAGATCACAATCAGCTTTCAAAAGAATACCCTGTCCCGGTGCATGTTTGAGATATCTGACAACCCTCAAAGCAGCATGCCAATGATCTTGTCGAGGCTCCTGTAAGAATTGAGACAAGATATGCACAGCATAGGCTAAGTCAGGACGAGTAAACGATAGATAAATCAACCTCCCAACCAGCCTCCGATAAGACTCTGCATCCGCCATCTTTGGACTAGTCGATTCTGCCAGCTTGTGATTGGGCTCCATAGGAAAGCCAGCGGGTCGAGACCCCATCAAGCCGCATTCTGAAATGATGTCCAAAGAATACTTCCTTTGACACAAGGAAATTCCTTCTGCACTCCGAGCCACCTCTATGCCAAGGAAGTACTTCAACACACCAAGGTCCTTCATGTGAAAGCAAGAACTAAGGTACTTTTTGAAAGCATCTAAAGCACATGTGTCATTACCAGACACAATCATATCATCCACATAGATCAAAACATGCAACTCTACCTTCCCTTTAAAAAGAGAGAAAATGGAATAATCGGAATGAGATTGAATAAATCCATAGGATATCAGAGAAGCAGCAAGCTTAGCAAACCAACAACGTGGTGCCTGTTTCAATCCATATAGAGACTTACGCAGGCGACACACTTTGTTGGGTTCACTATGCAAAAAACCTGGCGGCAACTTTATATACACTTCTTCTGTCAGATCTCCATGAAGAAAAGCATTGTGCACATCCATCTGGTGCAAAGTCCATCCTTTCACAGCTGCAACAGCCAAAAATGCCCGAACTGTAGGCATCTTAGCTACCGGAGCAAATGTCTCTGAATAGTTGATCCCCTCAACCTGATGATTACCGAACACAACCAGCCGTGCCTTTAAGCGCTCAACACTGCCGTCGGATTTGTACTTTATTTTGTACACCTATCTACTTCCCAATACTTTCTTCCCAGGAGGCAAATTGACAAGACTCCATGTCCCACTATCTTCCAGAGCCTGTATTTCAGTTTGCATTGCATAGCCGCGCGCCAGCCTGAATCTCGCGAGGCCTGGCGATATGAAGTAGGCTCAACACCTGTAGTGATAGCTGCAAGAAAATCTCTGTGTCCAGCAGTAAATATGTCATAACTTAGAAATTGTGTTATAGGACACGAAGTACCTGAGGAAGTGACGGGAACAGTTGAACTGTGGTGAAGGGGGGACTTTTACTTCTAACAGCATTCGTCACAAAATCCTGTAATTGTACTGGCTATGATTTCTTTCTCATTTCTCTTCCCAATACTACCTCGCCGGGCACCTCTGGCAACACTGTATTCCCTGTACCATCAGTAGTACCCGTATCACCCCAGCAGACTCTCCTGTCAATACTTCTGCATCTACTTGTGCATCCTCGACACTCGGTGCCAAGCCATCATCAACCACTCCGGCCTCAGCAACCGTAGCCGGCACCATCCCAAAAGCCTCTATATCGTCTTCCGACACCTCAATAGATGGATGGCGTGTCACAGAAGATATCTCGCTAGCAGAGCCACACCCAGGAAATTCTTTTTCATAAAAAGTAACATCACGGGACACAAAAAATTCACCAGTCTCCAAATCATACAGTTGCCATCCCTTTTTATCAATTGGATACCCAACAAAGATATATTTACTGCTCCTGGTAGCAAATTTATCATATCGGAATTTCAAATCATACGCATAGCACAGACAACGAAAAATACGTAGATGATCATACGAAGGAGCCGAACCATATAAAACTTCATAAGGAGACTTAAAATTCAAGATACTAGAAGGGGTTCTATTTATCAAATAACATGCACCCAGAATACATTTCCTCCAAAAATCTACGGAAAGAGAACCCTGAAATCTCAATGCCCTGGCTACATTTAAAATATGTCGATGTTTTCTTTCCACCCTTCCATTCTGTTGAGGTGTCCCAACACATGATGTTTGGAACAATATACCTTGAGACGAAAATAATCTCGTAAACAATTAAATTCAGTGCCATTGTCACTCCGCACACGACGTATATCAGCCCCAAACTGACGCTTCACCATAGCAATAAATTTAAGAAACATAGAATAAACAGCACACTTATCCGTCAATCACTACCAAAATATGTCGATTTAGCGACGGCCAGATCCGTCGCCCATCCGTCGGCAATTTGTATTAGCGACTGATCACTGACGGATCTTGGTCAAAATAATCCGTCGGCAATCAGCTCGTCGCTAATAATGATCCGTCGCTAAGTAGTCGTCAAGCGACGAAATAGCGACGACTTTTCGTCATCACAATACGATGCATTAGCGACGACTTTTCGACGGTCTTTCGTCGATTTCAAGTATTAAATACTGAACTGTGTAGAAGCTAGCGACGGATAATCCGTCGATAAACCGTCGTAACAGCGTATCAGAGGGTATCGTTCGGTCGAGACGATCTTGGCTTGGCCAGTGACATAGCCAACCAAGCCACTTTTCGACGGCCTTAGCCTTGCAACGGCTGCTGGAAGACATCGCTCGGTCGAGGCGATCGCTCGCTCAGGTGGGGTAGTTTCGGTAAACTTGCCTCATCTTAGCCTTCACATAATAAATCGTATGTTTTTAACTTGCACAAGTAGGCTTAATAATAAAAGAGGTGAATCCACATAGGTGAAGGGAATAATCCCGACGGGTCGAATTGAGTTAGAATATGGAAAGGTCCAATGGTCGGCTTAGAGTTGTTGCACGGCGTGCTTTGAAAATGACACTCGATCCTTCGTCCCGTGGCTTGGGAGAAGGAAAGTTGGTTGAGTAGGCGAAGTATGAAAGTAGCCTAAGTCATAGGCGTCGCCCGCATGAATGTTCATAAAGCATGTACGGTCCCGTCGTCCAAGGCTTGGCATAGCCTTGGCTTGCCCATGAGTTAAGTTGCGTTGAGCGGCTTGTGACCTAAGTCTAGGCACCCGAGTGACTTGGTCGTTCAAGTTGGATGCGTGCACGGCACGATCCGTTAAGGCAAAGCTTGACGCAGCCTTTGCTCGTTAAGTTGTTGCGAAGTTAAGTTAGGCAAAGTTATGCCGGTCGACCTAAGACATTACAAGCACTGTCCCGCACCTTCGCGGCTTGTCAAGTTATGTAGTCCCACGATCTCAAGGCCCGTCGACTTGGGCAGGAGTGTCACGCAGAGCACGATTGGCTTAAGGCACGATGCACGGGCTTAGTGTTTAAGACAATGATCACAATTGATTCAAATTGAGTTTGAGAAAGGACTATCAAATAGGCATTCATGAGTTGAACCAAATGATAGGGTAACAAGAAAGGAAATGCTCACGACCGTGGGTCGTCGAGGGGTCTCAAGAAAAAGAATGCTCGCGACCGTGGGTCGTCGAGGGGTCTCAAGGATAGAAGTCTTGGTTTTGGTAGAGGAATGACTGTGTGAGACGCCAGTTTGTGTCGAGTCTTGCATGGTCATTTGACAACTTGTCGACAAGGGCGATGAACCCTCGAACGGTAACCCTGGGCCATGGGGCCGACTCGGCCTAGGAGGGAACAGGGTATAGTCGTGCGTAAGGTTTTGGCACAGGTTAAGCGGGGACTTGCGACGGGGCTAGCTACTTACGTCGAAAGGATCCCGATTAACAAAACTATACGTCAAGGTATAGCTTGTGATGCTAGTGGCCAAGTTCATATAGATGTCGACAAATAGTGGCTATCCGCATGTATGCCTTTGGATTGAGTTGAGTTGAAGGTGTGTACAGTTAGAACACAAAGTTTGGGCCTAAGATTGGATTTCAACATAGGCGTCGTGCTTCGGCACGAGATGTGGCGTCAAGTCTTGAGTTGTCGGCATATAAGTTGCTTAAGTTGGTTGAGTTGTTTCAAGTTTAAGTCAGAAAACGTCGTAAGGCAAGTCGGTCAAGTGACCCTAAGTTCACAAGTCTCGATTTGGTCAGTTGGTGGTCAAAGTAGCAAGGGCCGCGAGGCGGCGATATGGTTAAGTCTTACTGAATTGCGATGCACGGCCTCAGCAAGGGTTTGTAGCACGGTCACACGAAAAATGGAGCTTAATCGCGTAGTTGTGTCTTTGATTTTAAGCGTGTAAGGCAAACACGACTCGATAGGTTAACGTTGTTGGCACGAGAAGGGTCTTGAGGTAAGGTATGAGTTAACATTGTCGTTGCAAGCACGAGATGGTCTAAAGACACAAAATAGGCAAGGCGTCGGTCATAAAACTGATCCTAAGGCAAGACTAGAAAGACAATTGATAAAAAGGGACTATGTTGTACAAAGTAAATAAAACGTGCGGGTTTTGTATGGGTGGGCGAGGAGCTCATTCCACCAGTACAATTGAGTACTGACACCCACATAGTTTTCATGTGCAGGCACAGGTAGAAGCTCGTGGCGTGGAGCTCGCTTGGATGCGTCGAGGCACGGAGTTCCTTGGCGACTCGAAGCGTGCGGTCGCATGGAGAAAAGACTTATACGGGACATAATATATGGACATCGCCTTCCGAAGCTTCCGCTGGGTCAAGATTTGTAATTGAGAGATGAGAGAGAACTGAGTGAACTTGTAAAGAGTGAGCTTGAGTGATTGTAATATTGGCCTTGCGCCCCCAATGTAACCGTTGTTTCAATATCAATAAAGAGCTTCTTTTGAATGACTTGTGTTTGTTCTAAATTTTCGCTGCTATGTTCAATGTCTCTGCATGGGACTTATGTGCGACGACCCCGTCGCAGCCACTGAAATCGGCCGTTATGGAACCCGCCTTGCACGAGCGCAATCTAGGCTCGTGCGGCATCACTCCTTAGGGAGGACGATCGCTCGTACGGGAGCGGAACGTGACATAATGGTATCAGAGCACGGCTTTACGTCCTTGGACTATCGATTGAATTCTTTAATTCCGTTTTTTTTCGTAAACTCTGAATTGTTGCTTCCGCATATTGATATCGTTGGTGCGCTCTCTCTCAAATATCCCACGGGATGTCCATACAATAAGTCTAACTATTTTGCAAAATATAGGAGAACAGTTTTTGACAAGAAACAAAAAATGGTTTGCGTAAGCACGGTTGGCTAAGTAGGGCTGGGCATATACACCGAAAGTTGTGTCGACCTTAGAAAAGTCGAGTACGGGAATCTAATTGTGTTGGACGAGAATGAGTTGAACTCGATTGAGTAAAGTGAGATGACTATCGATAGGGGTGCTATCGAGCGACGATAACGTCGGTGCGATATAAGGTGAGCGTGCTTGAAATTTGAGAAATCGTTCGGACCGAAAACTTGATAAAGTCGATTTTGATTCGAATGATAAGTTGAGGATTTGTTGAATGACTTCATCCCTGAGTGGTGTATGCGATAGCCTCAGGGATGTCGATCGATTGATAAAGGAATGATGCAAATTGAGGAAATACGTTGGTCGATGACTTAAGATAAACGGATGAACGATACGTGAATTTGGTTTAAGGAAAATCGATGTTGTGAATGATTCGAGGGATAATGATCGAGCTTGAATTTGAATGTCGAGGAGATTGTCCAGTCGGACGGTAGCATCGTTCGCACGACTCGAAATTTGGTTGCAAAGGAAGATCGTCAGGTTACGCATATCATCGATGGTATTGAGGCGTATCAAAGATCGATATGCGATAACTCGGGGGTACTCTGACTCGGCGAATGACGATCGTGCAAGTGTTATTGTTCGGTTGGATGCTATACTAAGGATTTTGATTGAGATGAATGTTGGATGAAAATGAAAGTGTCTTGATGGTTACGCAGATAACCACAGCGTCGACATTCTTGTCTTGCGCGAGCGCAACTCTAGCCTCGCACATGCGTTGCGTCGAATTTGAGGCGATCGTTCCGCGTGAGCGCTGACATGGTGATTCATGTCGCGGGAATGATCGAACTCGGAAAATCAGGATGCGGCAACGTTGATTGTCTCGACTTGTCGGTTTGACACGAAGGTGAATTCGAGGATGTTTGGACTTACGACTGATGAGTGAAAGAAACTTGAGAATTGAGTAGGTCCAATCCGTGCATCGAGAATGAACTAGTCTAGACGCAAAACAAGAGTTACGTCCCGATGAGGATGATTATCCCACGGAAGCGTGCATGGTGATTCATGCCCACCGTGGAAAATCTGACTCGCGTGAGATCGGGACACAACATATTGTTAAGCTAGACGACCTCATGATCGATTACGTGAATTGGAATAGATGACTTAGGAAATATGGAATGTGGAATTTTGGTTAGCAATGAATTACGTCATAGCGTGCTCGAATTGAGAAAGATTGATAGGCGATCTGTGTCGAACGTGTTCAAAGAGATAGACTATGCGAAATGGCTTGTGGAACGAGTGAGATTGATATGTTAAGGAATTGGTTGAAACGTAAGTTGTCATAGGATGGCTTTGCTGAACGACTCAGACCCCGTGCGACGAAATGTTGGGATGTGTGTAGGAAATCGATGTTCGATGTTTAGAAATCGGAGTGATGCGAGCTTGGGTAGAAAACCCCGTACTATCAACTTGGTTTGACCTTAGGATGGGGTCAGTGTTGATATCGTTGTTTGGGAACTATGATTCCAATACTGACGGAAAGACATAGCCTAGCGGTTAGGCAGACGTTCCGGTGCGGAACGATAGGAATGGTGAAGGCACCACTCATGAGGCTCGGTTGACATGCATGTATATCAAGGACGCTTGAATGCGTGTACGATCCGACTCGAGTGGTGATGGCGGGATTCGCTATCACGAGGCTTGGTTGAAATATATGTATTTTGGGGACGCCTAAGATATGTGCACGATCCAACTAAGTGATACGTGAATCAAGTGAGACTTGAGGAATAGAAAAGTGTCGAGGATTTTGAAATCATATTGAAGGAAAGATTGAGAGTAGCACGAGCGTGGCTCGGATTTGGGAAACGCATAGGAGAAGTGTGTGCGAGAGTCCTTGAACGTTGAGTAAAGCGATAAATCGATAAGTGTACTCAGTTAGTTTCGAGGACGAAACTTTTTCTGAGTGGTGTATGATGTAGTGCCCCGTCCCGCTCAGTCAATCGGAGGAATCGAAACGCCGACGGCGTTCGGCCTTAGCCTTGCAACGGCTGCTGGAAGACATCGCTCGGTCGAGGCGACCGCTCGCTCAGGTGGGGTAGTTTCGGTGAACTTGCCTCATCTTAGCCTTTACATAATAAATCGCATATTTTTAACTTGCACAAGTAGGCTTAATAATAAAAGAGATGAATCCACATAGCTAAAGGAAATAATTCCGACGGGTCGAATTGAGTTAGAATATGGAAAGGTCCAATGGTCGGCTTAGAGTTGGTGCACGGCGTGCTTTGAAAATAACACTCGATCCTTCGTCCCGTGGCTTAGGAGAAGGAAAGTTGGTTGAGTAGGCGAAGTATGAAAGTAGCCTAAGTCATATGCGTCGCCCGCATGAATGCTTCATAAAGCATGCACGGTCCTGTCGTCCAAGGCTTGGCATAGCCTTGGCTTGCCCATGAGTCAAGTTGCGTTGAGCGGCTTGTGACCTAAGTCTAGGCACCCGAGTGACTTGGTCGTTCAAGTTGGATGCGTGTACGGCACGATCCGTTAAGGCAAAGCTTGACGCAGCCTTTGCTCGTTAAGTTGTTGCGAAGTTAAGTTGTTGCGAAGTTATACCGGTCGACCTAAGACATTACAAACACTATCCCGTACCTTCGCGGCTTGTCAAGTTATGTAGTCCCACGATCTCAAGGCCCATCGACTTAGGCAGGAGTGTCACGCAGAGCACGATTGGCTTAAGGCACGATGCACGGGCTTAGTGTTTAAGGTAATGATCACAATTGATTCAAAGTGAGTTTGAGAAAGGACTATCAAATAGGCATTCATGAGTTGAACCAAATGATAGGGTAACAAGGAAGGAAATGCTCGCGACCATGGGTCGTCGAGGGGTCTCAAGAAAAGGAATGCTCGCGACCGTGGGTCGTCGAGGGGTCTCAAGGATAGAAGTCTTGGTTTTGGTAGAGGAATGACTGTGTGAGACGTCAGTTTGTGTCGAGTCTTGCATGGTCATTTGACAACTTGTCGACAAGGGCGATGAACCCTCGAACGGTAACCCTGGGCCATGGGGCCGACTCGGCCTAGGAGGGAACAGGGTATAGTCGTGCATAAGGTTTTGGCACAGGTTAAGCGGGGACTTGCGACGGGACTAGCTACTTATGTCGAAAGGATCCCGATTAACAAAACTATACGTCAAGGTATAGCTTGTGATGCTAGTGGCCAAGTTCATATAGATGTCGGCAAATAGCGGCTATCCGCATGTATGCCTTTGGATTGAGTTGAGTTGAAGGTGTGTACAGTTAGAACACAAAGTTTGGGCCTAATATTGGGTTTCAACATAGGCGTCGTGCTTCGGCACGAGATGTGGCATCAAGTCTTGAGTTGTCGGCATATAAGTTGCTTAAGTTGGTTGAGTTATTTCAAGTTTAAGTCAAAAAATGCCGCAAGGCAAGTCGGTCAAGTGACCCTAAGTTCACAAGTCTCGATTTGGTCAGTTGGTGGTCAAAGTAGCAAGGGCCGCTAGGCGGTAAGGGCCGCGAGGCGGCGATATGGTTAAGTCTTACTGAATTGCGAGGCACGGCCTCAGCAAGGGTTTGTAGCACGGTCACACGGAAAATGGAGCTTAATCGCGTAGTTGCGTCTTTGATTTTAAGCGTGTAAGGCAAACACGACTCGATAGGTTAACGTTGTTGGCACGAAAAGGGTCTTGAGGCAAGGGATGAGTTAACATTGTCGTTGTAAGCACGAGATGGTCTAAAGACACAAAATAGGCAAGGCGTCGGTCATAAAACTGATCCTAAGGCAAGACTAGAAAGATAATTGATAAAAAGGGACTATGTTGCACAAAGTAAATAAAACGTGCGGGTTTTGTATGGGTGGACGAGAAGCTCATTCCACCAGTACAGTTGAGTACTGACACCCACATAGTTTTCATGTGCAGGCACAGGTAGAAGCTCGTGGCGCGGAGATCGCTTGGATGCGTCGAGGCACGGAGTTCCTTGGCGACTCGAAGCGTACGGCCGCATGGAAAAAGACTTATACGTGACATAATGTATGGACATCGCCTTCCGAAACTTCCGCTGGATCAAGATTTGTAATTGAGAAATGAGAGAGAGCTGAGTGAACTTGTAAAGAGTGAGCTTGAGTGATTGTAATATTGGCCTTGCGCCCCCAATGTAACCGTTGTTTCAATATCAATAAAGAGCTTCTTTTGAATGACTTGTGTTTGTTCTAAATTTTCGCTGCTATGTTCAATGTCTCTGCATGGAACTTCTGTGCGACGACCCCGTCGCAGCCGCTGAAATCGGCCGTTATGGAACCCACCTTGCACGAGCGCAATCTAGGCTCGTACGGCATCACGCCTTAGCGAGGACGATCGCTCGTACGGGAGTGGGGCGTGACAAATGCCGTCGCTAATAAAGGACGGATTAGCGACGGAATACTGACGGATAATTCGTCGACCATGTTCTGAAAATGCTTGGCATTTCCAGAACCATGGCGACGGATAAGTCGTCGCTAATCCGTCGCTCATCAGTCGACGAAGCGACGGACTAGTGACGGATAATCCGTCGCCATTGTTCTGAAAATGTCATACATTTCCAGAACCTTGGCGACGGATGTTCCGTCGCTATTCCGTCGAACTATGTATTTCCAGAACCTTGGCGACGGATTTTTCGATGCGAATCCGTCGATCCCCCGTCGCTAACTAGAAACAATTTCAAATCTCCAGGTAGCGACGGATATTCCGTCGAAAGGTAGTCGAAAACTGGAAATATCCGTCGTTAAGCGGTCACTAGTCCGTCGCTAACTGAGATTTTTTTGAAAATAAAAATGCAGAGCTTTCCTTGTTCACACAAATATGCATAAACCAAACCAATATATAACGCACACCAATTATCCAACAATCACATAGACCAAATGTATAATGCACACTAATTATCCAACAATCACATAGACCAAATATATAATGCACACCAATATAAAATTATCATAAATATTCTAAAACCATAAACTAATATCCGTCGTTATAATCCAAAATTCCCACAAATATTCCAAAATTCCCATAAATATTCTAAATTTTCTTAATTACAATACTTTAAGGATGAGGAGGAGTTCGATTGCTCGGTGGTGGTAATCCCTGCTGCGATCGACGAATATACTGCTCTACTAGGTACGACGGCAAGTCATCGTAGATACTGCTCGGAAGTCGGCGTAGCTGCTCTGGCGACATGAGATCAAGGAGTGTCGTCACAGTCGGAGGCAGTACCAAAGGGGTAGCAGGGTTGAAAGAAAGATGATCGACGAAAAAAGGACCGGGAGTAGCAGTCGACGGACCGACACCAGTAGAAGACGGACCGACACCAGCAGCAGACGGACCGACAGCAGCAGACGGAGGCAAAAAGTACGTGGCAATTTGCTCCCGCAAGGACGATACCGCCTCGTGCAGCTGCGTAAGCTGCGACCTAACATCATCGTCTGCCGGGGCCGCGGAAGTTGGCGGTGTCGGTGGAAATCTCTGAGTCGCCATGTGCAACGGCCCTAGGAAGCCGACTCCGTACAGGTACCCTTTTTTAAAGCTTCCGACGGTATCTACGAACAAGTCGTTACGAGCGGCCAAAGAAGAGGGCGTCCGGGCGGGCGTCGTTTCACCGATATCCTCGGTCTCAGTTAACTGAGCTCGACTAAGGGCCTCACGATACGCAGCCTATCAAATGAATGTGTTTTTATTATAAGATTTACCTAAGTTGTAATCTAAATCCTATGTTTCACTAAGCTAAGTGTGAATCCTAAGTTTACCTAAGTTATAGTCCGAATACTTTTAATTATAACGTAAATCTCATTAACATAAGTACTTACATCAGTCTCCTTGGCCCTCTCATCGACGAAGCTCCCGTCCTTCCGTCTCTTGTGCGTATGCTGGAAGACGTCGTGCATGGTGACCGATTCTGGCGCCCTTTCCTCCTTCACCGCCCGTTGGGTCTGTATACAAAATTTCTATAGAACTTAATTAACTCCGTATATTAATAATACCTAATTTGATAGTAAAATAAATTTACGGTATCTCACCAGATCTGCAAGCGTCGCTGCGTGGGGCCTGGATCCCCCCGTATGAAGGCCCGCGGCCCGTCGGTTCGCCTTCTCCGATTTTTTCTTGTACGCAGGAGTATTCATCATATCTAAGAGGTCCTCATAATAGTCCTGCCGGATCCAATTCGGCCTTGTCTGCCCCATTTTCAGGTCATGAATTATATCTTGTATCTTCTTCGAGGCATCACTTTTGTAGGTCCTGCGGATCGCGTCCTCGCGATGGGGGGCCACCAGTACGTCGTCTAACATACAAATTCAATTATCACGTAATTTAAAAAATGGTTGATTAAAGAGTAACTAATAATTAACTAGAAGATATAGATATATACCCTCAACTCGTCGAGCCAGACGTACTTCAAGTTTAGGGGCACCGACGAAAAGTTGAGGTAGGGACCATGGAAGTTAGCCCTGATAATTTCTCCAAGAGCCCTGGCAACATTAAACGGAAAAAACCTACAAAGAAGAAACGACTGGATTATTAACTTGAATAAATGAAAGAAATTTAATAAATTATCTTAAATTTACTTACGAGGTCCCCGCGGGCCATAGCTCTCGTCGGAACTCGCCTCTCTGGTGCCGTCGGAGGATCCGCGGGTCCACGAATGTACTCTCCAGTAATCGGATGGAACCGAGAATGGGGGTTCTCTGGGGCCCACTGTGCAGTAACTGGGGGATCCACTGGTGGATCCACTGGTGGGTCCGCTGGTGGGTCCGATAGCGGAACGGATATGCTAGCAGATCCAGACTCATGCCTCGATGAAGTAGTCGATCGACGGCGGGATGCGTCTGTGCCCGGGATACTCTCCGGGTCGGGCTCGCTGGATGGGGTCACATCCCGAGAAGATTGAATGCGACCACGACCACCAGCACCACTACGACCACGACCACCACCACCACCAGCACCAGCACCACGACCACCACCAGAACCACGACCACGGCCAGCCATCATGACCTGTAAATAGAACACATAAACATAATTAACAATATAAAAGTGTAAATGAATATAAAATTCTAAACTAAAATATACATACTACCAGTAGGGAGACGAGTGCCGCCGCGACGAAAAAGACTAGGAGTGCCATCTGCAATAAGTAAATAATCGAACAAAAAAAATATGAATTCAGGTAATTACTTTTATGAGGTCAAACTTAATTCACGTATGTCACTTCCCGTTCCCAGAATACGTATTTTAAACACTAGTACAGCTGGAATGTATTTATTTAATATTTATCATGTATTGTTCTGTAATTAAACCCCTTTAATTTTATGTTAATTAATTTTCTACAATTTTATTTCCGTATTTTATTTTCTGCTTTCATACTCTGCTTTAACTTTACTTTGGGTTCGGCTTGGATTGGACTTAGTATGCTGTTTTATCTTGAACCAAACACAAACCCCTACCTACCACCACCCCTCCCATTTAAAGCCATCCCCTTTCTCTCTCTTCATTACTTCACAATAATCTCCTTCTTCCTAATAACTCCTTCCCCACCTACCAGCCACCAAGGCAAGTACCAAACTTGCTTCTTGATGGACCACCATTATTATTGTTCCATCATCTTCCTTACTTGATTTTGAGGCTCTTTAGTACTTAGCATTTCCAATTTCCATGGTTCATTTCTTGTAGATCTAAGTTTAATGCATTTTCGGATTTCTTAGGTTTTGATCTAGTAAACTTTATTATCTTTAAGTTTTGATGGTTCTATGTTGTAGAGAATTTTGTTCTATCCCATTTTGACCTATGGAAGTTCATATTTGGGCTTGGAATGAAGGATTTAGAGAGCTTAGAAGCAATGGTTTCCATGGTTCTGTCCTTAGAAAAATTCGGAGAAGAAGAACAGACCTGACCGTATGAGTTTTTCATGCGGCAAGTCATTTCCAGCCGCATATAATTTTTGAGCCGCATAAGAGGAGCTGGCCGCATGAATAGTTCGGCCGCATGAAGCGTAGCTAGCCGCATGAAGAGTTTCAGCCGCATGGCATTTTCTTGGCCGCATAAGTTTTCTTTAGCCGCATGAGCTTCCATTAGCTGCAGCCACATGAGTTTTCATTTGGACGCAGCCGTATGAGTTTTTATTTGGCCGCAGCCGCACGTACTCCTGTCCATCGTAGCCGCATGAAGAGTTCGACCGCATAAGAGATTTTTAGCAGCATGGACTAAAACATTTCCCCGCCGCATGGGCACTACTTTTCTTTAGCCGCATAGACTTTGTTTCTTCCTCAGCCGCATGATACTGTACCCTCTTGGCTGCATGCCAGCGAGCCGCATGAGGCTTAGTCCCACCCTAGTCACATGAGCGAGAACCCCAGCCGCATAAGGCTTGTAACTTCTCGGCCGCATAGGCATTGAGCCGCTTGGAATCCCAATTACCTGGTCGCATGAACTATAGTCCCTAATGCCTTTTGGCTGATTCTCGTCCCTGAGTTAACATTGATTGACATTAATTAACATTGATTGACATGGATTGGTATTAATTAACATTAAAATTTGTTATCTTGGCATTAATTAGCATTAACTGTTACCTAAATTAATTATTGATCATGCGTTCCTAGTTGGAACCAAGAGACTGGCTAGTCGTCTTATTGAATAGAATGAATGAGACACGTTCATGTTAACTATGAACTATTAAAATCGACTGGCTAATCCCGAATATTGGCATACATGCACATGCAGGCTTCAATTTATTTGTTATTTATTTATCTTACCAAAGCAGCATGTGTACTTTATGGTCAAGGCATGATTTTTTCGTGGTTAGTTTGATTGTTGCATTACGCTATGTAAGACCTACAACCTAACCGCACGGGTATCGCTGTAGGGTTGTGCAAATCGTACCCCGTACGAAAGTACTCATATTGAATGACCATGATCCACGGCATGAGATTTCACTCAACGTAGAGACAATTAAGTTAAATAAAATAATGATTGCATAGAGAGAATGGATTCCCGAGTTCTTATATGGAAGCTCTCTTGGGACTATTAAGTACCCGACAGGCCGGCTGGTTTCCACAGATACTGCAAATCTGCCACACGGGCAGGGAGCGGTATCTGCTTATATTATTTATTATATATTGTATATTGGCGACGGACGTCCCGCTGGGACTCGTCTAATTCATGATTGGCGCAATTGATTGACTGGGTAAACTAGCCTTGCTTGCACATAGTAAGAACTGAGGAATCTCTATTGCATAATTCCAGGATAACTTGGAACTTACAGTAGCAAGCCATAGTAGTTGTATGGCCGTTTAAATTGATTTGTTTATGTACTGTACCTACTCTGTTACCTAGCTGAGATGATCAGAATGTCAGGACATGACGGGCCAACTTCTGTCCTTGTTTGGTTGGGAGGTTGGTTCGAAGTATCGTGACGTGATGTGAATCCTAGTAGATAGCAGAGGTCTATTATCGCATTCTCTTATTACTAACTTCATTCCTCATATCGTGCTCCCTTACGGTACTTGCTATTAGAGGTCTAACCTTTCTGGTTTTGCATGGCCAGATTTAGAGTCAGTCCCCGAGGATCCAGCTTACTTCTAACTCCAAGATGGTCAACACTAGAGGGATGATCGCAGGAGGACTCGAGTGGGTTTCTTACTTCATCGCTCGTTTTGTGAAATACTTTATACTTTACCGTTTGGCACCGACATGTTAGTCGGATTGTCTTGTACCTACTTTTTACATAATTGTAACTAAGTCAGACTGCAGCTGATAACAATTGTGTATACTTACTATATCATCTGGCTGTGTCTTGTAAAGCCAGATATCAAGAACATTTTGACTGAGCGTTTGGGACGCCTTACTGCTTTATCTCACATGTTCTCTATTTCTGTTTCTTGTTTGAATGATTGAGACAATAGATGTGAAGGGACCATAGGGAGACTTTTATGTAATATGCACCCCCTCGTCTAGTAGACAGCATTTGTCACGCCCCGATCCCGGAGGATCGAAAACTAGCCACTGGACGTGATGTCGTACAAGTCTAGATTGCACTTGTACAAGGCAAAACCATTACAGTTCCTGGTAATTCTCAGAAAACATCGACAACGCAGCGGAACCAAGCAGATAAATTGAAGTCACACAATTTATATAGAAATGTATCTCTTTATTGATAATCAAAATGGATTACAAGACTTGCAGCAGAATACAGAGTTTACAACTGTTTACAAGACTCGCAGCGGAATACAGAGTTTACAACTGTTTACAAGACTTTTGAATAGCCAACTGAATGTATACACTTGCCCTTTAGGCTACAAATGAATATACCGACTTCTTTACAATGAACTTGCCAATATGGCTACAATCTCACTGGTATAACTGAGTTCCTATGTTCCATACATTATGTCCCGTATAGCAGAAGACATCGTCTTGCAAGAAGAGCTTCTGCACACCCATCCGATTCATCGATGCCAAGCACTGATTCACAGGATTTCCCCCCAAGCAAACACCTGTAATATTACCCACAATGTGGGTCAGTACATCATCAATGTACTGGCGAGCGGTGCTGGCCCAACTCACCTAAGAAGACAACACTAAGTAATCATGTTACAGAACATTATTAACAGTGGTCTTTCTTGTTGCCTTAGGGTCAATTTTATGTTATAGCCGACAAGAAGTAAAGCATACAAATCTCATAGCCAACATAATTTAAAGCATACTGTTATCACCCTTTGGTGATTCTTACCCACGGTCGTGTAGCCATCCCTGTACATTTATAATACTTACTCTGCCTGTACAAGACATTGTTAGAAACAATATCATGATTCAATATGAATATCACCGTTCAGGTGATTCTTACCAACCGCCGATATCCTTCCCTGTATTTGAGTAATAACTTACTTTGCCTGCATAAGACATCATTAGCACCTGACCTATCTATATGAAGGTCACTGGCGACACGCCATCCTGGACCGTCTTACAGGTATACAACGCCCTTGCCAGTGCAGGTAGCTAGCCCCACTGCAAGTCCTGTATACCGTGCTACTACTTCAGCACTGCCACTACTTCGGCATTGGTTTCCCCTAGGACGAACCGGGTTCCATGGCCCAGGAATACCGTTCGAGAAACCACCTTGTCGACAAGTTGTCCATGACCATGCAACTATATGCAACTTATCTAAGAAGAAAACATATAATGCATGATAAGGAAAACTAAGAAAAACCATCATTCTCATTCGTATTGCCATCTTGCCATCTAGCCATCTTGCCTTGAGCCAATGCTCACACTATCATCTGCCCAATCCAGGGTCTTGGCGTAATCAACATTCTATATCGGCGACAGGATAATAGAATGTTGTTACCCAATGCCTTGCCACATCTTTGATACCAAACATCTTTCCAACCAAACTCAATGTACTCACCGCCCAATTCCTGGGACTTAGCATCTGTTTAGCATTCATTCATTTGAATGCAATTCAAGCATACTCACTGCCCAGTTCTTGGGTCTTAGCATCTGTTTTACCATCTATTCATTGAGCCAAAGCTCAATATACTCACCGCCCAAGTATTTAGGACTTTGCCATCACCTGTCATGTAATTCATCGCAACAGTGTACAAGCATACAATTTATCTAGCCACACCAGTTTATGTTCAGGTGATTATTATCTTTCATTATCTTTCTCGAATTCCATGCAAGGTGTTATTGAACAGCACAATAAGAAACATAGCACACTATCCTTTATTTTAAGCGTGAAGCTAAAGGATCTTTGAAGGGTTCAACACTACTCACATTCATAGGACGATTCCCGCCACGATCGTATAGACTTCCAAGCGATCCCTCGCATAATCCCAAGTCCAACAAGGCTTCACGAACCAACCATCCATCATAAGGCATCTTGCGGGTCGGGGCACTACAATATATACCACCCAGAAAAAGTTTTGTCCTCGAAACTTAAAACAAAACTCATCCCCAAAACTTCAACCAAGCTTTTCATGAAACTTCTCAATAATCAACTTGCACCATTTAATATTCTTCTGCAATCTCTCGATTAATTTCAAGTAATGTACCATCTCGTTACAGCATCCCAATTAATTCAACATAGTTTACCATCTTTGATCTTTCCTCCGACACTCGTGCCAATCCTTAGCACATGATAATCCTTCCCGTGGCTTCGTTTGAATTCAGCATACCACTTAGTTGGAATCATACACATATTTTAGGCGTCCCCGAAATACATGCACTTCAGCAAAGTTCAGTGATAGAGAAAACGAACGAGCTATGGTGTACCTTCCTTTTCGAACATCAGTAATTCTTCTTGAGCATCTCGTATAATCCCACTTTGTTTATTCGATACTCCAATCAATTGATAACACAATAGATGTTGCCAATTCAAATCAAGACATTTTCCTCAACCGATCCAACATTTTCCAAAGTATTCGGACTTAGATATATCAAGTATTCCTTTCAAGTTCATTGTCATCCATGCCACCAAAGTTGATAAATCCTATTGCCACATTTTATTTCGATACCCCGATTCTCGTCGGTCAAATCTTGTACTCATCATCGTTCGCATTCATATACTTTGTTTGCAACTTGTAAACTTCTCGATCATGATTCATCTATCAAATTGTACCATCATCCCACTCTAGTAACATTTTTCGCTGTACTCAATATTTCTTCGTATTGATCAAGCCAACATGTTATCCTCTCGCATAGGCAACTATCATATTCCAGCAACATTAATTCTGAGGGTCATTCATATTCACATTCGCCGATCTCGGCTACATGCACTATCCAATTCCGTCATTACACTTATCCTCAATCTTGATCCGGTCAATAAAATTATTCCAACTATCTCAAAGCACTACCAACAATTTTCGTAGCTCAATATCAATCAACCAATCCAACCAGTTCTAACAATTCTCAACATTTCAACCAAGGTAACTCAATTTCCAGAACCAACAAGGCAACCAAAATTTTTGAAACCAACATGATCCGTCATCCTATCCAATATTATAACATCAAAATTTTCCAAATATCTATTCCATTCCGAAACCAACATGATCCGTCATCCTATCCAATATTATAACATCAAAATTTCCCAATATCTATTCCATTCCGAAGCCTGCCTTCCAACACATCTTACTCATTCCGACTATACTCACGGAACATCAATAGGGACATCCTACGGTTTTCCAACAGTCAACTTAGCATACAGTCAAGTCTCTATGGTCAGCTAATCTAAGCTAAACCAAACATTCAGCTAACTCATATGATATGAGTAGCTATCAGGGACATACTTATCTCTTATCTTAGAGGTAACCAATTCTCATTGTAGGGCAACTCTATGGTCTGACCAACTTAGGGACATGAGACACCACCCCAATCTTATGAACTTATTCCCAATACGGACAACTGAAGAACATAGCCAACCAAACTAAAACTTAAGCAACCAACCAACATTCTAGGCAACCAACCGACACTCTAGGCAACCAACCGACAATCTAGGCAACCAGCCGACATTCTAGGGTCAAGTCTTTCTACCCATACTCATACTCGAGTCATACCCAACGAAGTCTCATTCTAGACTTACCCACAACCGACCAAATCTATCCGACAATTCTATCCAACAATTCTATCCCACAACTCTATGGGCCAATCTCGAAGCTATCATATAAAATTCCTCAATCGAGTATCCAAGATTTTAATTTCCAACTTGCATAGACATAGCATCTGTTCGATCCAACTTGTATCCTCATATCGTACTAAAATTGTCTATTCAATCGGGTCAACTATTCTGAATCATCATCCGACATGCTATCTCAATAGTTGATCACTTATGATCTCTTTCCTACGATCTCTTCGCGACATATTTATTTCCCACATTCTTAGATCATCGATACGGTCCGTACTCCTTAACCAATAACATAGGCAACTATAAAATCGTATTTCTTCCGAGGCATCAATTATAAATTTTCTAGCACCAACACGGTCATTTCTTAACAATTCACGTTAACCATCAATATTTGTTTTGCATCATCTCCTTATGATTCCATAAGAAAATTTTACTATTCATGCACCGATCCAATCTCTATAGCACCAATCATCTAGCATTCGTGTATCGGTCATCTTAGTGGATATAACATAACTTATCAGCTAAGTCATAATCCAACAATTCTATATTCCACCCAACTTGTTATTCATGTGACAACATCATCTACCGACAGGGTCTATTACATATCGCTGCACCTCGATACTTATTTGTATTCCAGCCATTCGACTCTCGTAAGGAACATCTACTCTTTCGTATATCAAGGGACAAGTACCCATTCTCTATGCCTCAAAATAGTCAAGGGACATAACTTTTTAATTCGGGACATCAATTTCCTTCAAGCACACTACACCACGTGCTAAGATCATCTATTCCACAAGCCCATTCTCTAACTTTTCGGTCGTCGATGCAACTCTCTGCATCTTCTAAATCATTCGCAACATCCCGATAAGCGTCTAACATTACCATCAGTTCTATCGATATCCAACATACAATTTCTTTAACTCAATTCCAACATCGTTCAATATTCGGTCCATAGTTGTTCTCGCAAAATCTTTCAATAGCAACACCACACTATCATTACTAAGCCTGCCATCCTCCTTACCCAACTGATTCAAGTCTTCGCCTGAATCAAAATTTTGTTTCATTCCAAACCAAGGCATTCATTTCATATTCTCAATCTCTTATTATCCAACATAATGCTAACCGACAAGGTCAAGCGATGGTTCACCCGAACACATCAAAATCTCGTAACGGGTCATCCAACTTAATCATCAAGGGACATTCCTAGCCGACATGTATCAATCGTAAGCTCAGCTACGATTCGTTACCACCCAATACCTTATAGGTAAAGCAATCACAAAATCATGAATACATCAAGGGTCAAGGGACATCTTATCACGACGAGGGTATATGTAATATACCACTCAGAGCTCAAGCCATTCCGACACAATATTCCCTCTCATCGAACCAACGTCCAACATGGACAATCCATCATGCAGTGGTTATGCTGACCACAAATATCGACTCAAGATTCTGTCGATTCCTATTCACTGAAATCCATGCACATTCTGTTCCAACATACCAAGCCATCACCCACGGTCGATTGCTGCATAACAATCGACTCAAAGAATCCCGTACATAAGACATCCAGCATACATCTCAAACTTATTATCACATCGCATCATTGTTATTCTTTTTTGTATCTTTTAGAAATTCAACAAAGCACACATATCGCAGCCCACATATTTAGACTTATTGTATGGAACACCCAGTGAGAGGTCAGAATGATCAACGGACTTTCAGTTAAGGGAACAACATAGAATAGTTTGGAAGCAACACAGAATAATCGCAGAAGCACTATGAGTCATCATAGAGGCAACTTTGATTTCATCGCGGAAGCAACTTTGAGTATTTGCAGAAGCAACTTTGATTCACCGCGGAAGCAACTTTGAATAATCGCGGAAGCAATCTTTGAATCATCGCGGAAGCAGCTTAGAATCATCTTAGTAGCAACATTGATTCGAAACAAATCGAATAGGAATCCAAGGACGTAAAGCCGTGCTCTGATACCATTATGTCACGCCCCGATCCCGAAGGATCGAAAACTAGCCACTGGGCGTGATGCCGTACAAGTCTAGATTGCACTTGTACAAGGCAAAACCATTACAGTTCCTGGTAATTCTCAGAAAACATCGAAAACGCAGCGGAACCAAGCAGATAAATTGAAGTCACACAATTTATATAAAAATGTATCTCTTTATTGATAATCAAAATGGATTACAAGACTTGCAGCAGAATACAGAGTTTACAACTGTTTACAAGACTCGCAGTGGAATACAGAGTTTACAACTGTTTACAAGACTTTTGAATAGCCAACTGAATGTATACACTTGCCCTTTAGGCTACAAATGAATATACCGACTTCTTTACAATGAACTTGCCAATATGGCTACAATCTCACTGGTATAACTGAGTTTCCATGTTCCATACATTATGTCCCGTATAGCAGAAGACATCGTCTTGCAAGAAGAGCTTCTGCACACCCATCCGATTCATCGATGCCAAGCACTGATTCACAGGATTTCCCCCCAAGCAAACACCTGTAATATTGCCCACAATGTGGGTCAATACATCATCAATGTACTGGCGAGCGGTGCTGGCCCAACTCACCTAAGAAGACAACACTAAGTAATCATGTCACTACCAAAATACAGTCAATTAGCGACGGCATAAATCCGTCGCTAAACAGTCGCTAACGCGGTTAGCGACCGATCCCTGACGGCTTTTGGACATTTTTTTCCGTCGGCAATTAGCTCGTCGCTAATACAGTGCCGTCGCTAAGCAGTCGTCGGAGCGACGGTTTAGCGACGGCGTTTCGTCATCTTTATACAAAGCCTTAACGACGGATTTGCGGCGGATTATCGTCGATTGTTAGTTTAAAGTACTATAACTCTGTTAGAAAATAGCGACGGATATTCCGTCGGTTACCCATCGTAACTGTGTATCAGTGAGTATCATTCGGTCGCTATTCCGTCGCAAATTGTCGCTAAACTACGACGGATGAGCGACGAATTACCGACGGATTATCCGTCGCCTAGGTTCTGTAAATTGTCAAACATTTCCAGAACCTTCGCGACGGACTATCCGTCGGTAATCCGTCGTAACCTCGTATCAGAATGTATCATTTCGTTGCTATTCCGTCGAAATACGGTCGGTAATTTTGACGCTTTACCGACGGATTATCGACGGCGGATCCGTCGCCAAGGTTCTGGAAATGTATCACATTTCCAGAACCTTGGCGACGGATAATTAGTCGATAGTACATCGCAAATCCGTCGACCTGACGACGGATTAGCGACGGCAAATCCGTCGCCAAGGTTCTGGAAATGTATCACATTTCCAGAACCTTGGCGACGGATAATTAGTCGATAGTAGGTCGCAAAGCCGTCGACTTTGTCGACTGACTACCGACGGATAATCCGTCGCCAAGGTTCTGGAAATGTGATACATTTCCAGAACCTTGGCGACGGATTATCCGTCGATAGGCAGCCGCTATTCCGTCGAACTGTCGACTGCTTGTCGACGGATAATCCGTCGCCATTGTTCTGATAATGAATCCCATTTCCAGAACCTTGGCGACGGATTATCCGTCGGTAGTAAGTAGCAAAACAGTCGCTACCTGGAAACAGTTATGAAACTCCAGTTAGCGACGGATAATCCGTCACTAGTCAGTCGGAAACTGGAATTACCCGTCGCTAATCAGTCACGAGTCCGTCGCTAACTGAGACATTTTTGAAAAAAAAATGCAGGGCTTTCCCAGTTCACACATAAACCCAATATGCACATACACAAATATAATGCCCACCAATATCCCAAAAATATCACAAATATTCCAAATTTCCACAATATTCCAAAATATTCCAAAATATCCCAAAAATTTCCACAAATATCCCAAAAATATCACAAATATTCCAAATTCTTCAACATTTTCACAAATACTACAAAATTATCACAAATATTCCAAATTTTCTTATACAATTTTTCAAGGTTGGGGTGGTGATAATCCCTGGTGCGACCGCTGAATATAGCGCTCCGCCTCGTACGGCGGCAAGCTCTCGAGGACATTGGGCGGTAGTTGGCGTAGCTGCTCTGGCGTCATTAAATCAAGGAGTGCCGTCATACTCGGAGGCGGTACCAGAGGGGCAGCAGGGTTGAAAGAAAGACGACCAGCAGAAGACGGACCGGCACCAGGAGAAGACGGACCCGCACCAGTAGAAGACGAAGGCGGAATGATCCTGGCAACTTGTTCCTTCAAGGACATCACCACCTCCTGCAGCTGCGAAATCTGCGACCTAACATCTTCGTTTCCCGAGGCCGCGGGAGGAGGCGGTGGCGGTGGCGGTGGCATTCTCTGCGTTGCCATGTGCAACGGTCCTAGGGAGCCGACTCCGTACAGGTGCCCTTTCTTAAAGCCGCCGACGGTATCTACGAACAAGTCGTTGCGAGCGGCCAAAGAAGTGGGCGTCCGCGTCCGGGCGGACGTCGATTCACCGACATCCTCGGTCTCAGTTAACTCAGCCCGACTAAGGGCCTCTCGATACTTAGCCTACAATTCAAGGTTATAACCTAGGCTGTCAAAGATACGTATCGTGTACTGATTAACTTGATTACACTATTGTGTATCATAAGATATATATTCCCTAGGAAATTTGATCACAAACTAATACAACACTTCATATATGGATAAATTAACACACTGAGCAATAATAAAAAGCTTTGTAAAGCAGTAAGTGATAAATTCACCATAAATTTGATAATAGAGCAAAAAACTAAAACATTAGTATTACTTTTTGGTTATTAGTACTACATGATTGTATTATTCATGAGTTTAAAAACATTAAGAACTTGATTCTTAATAATCATTTTTTTAGATAAATGATGGGATTGATTCTTAACAACCATGAGTATGTTGATGTTCAAATAATATTTTTCATGCAGATTCAATATTTCACTAAGCTAAGTGTGAATCCTAAGTTTACCTAAGTTATAGTCCGAATACTTTTAATTCTAACGTAAATCTCATAAAAATAAGTACTTACATCAGTATTCTTGGCCCTATCGTCGACGAAGTTCCCGTCCTTCCGTCTCTTGTGCGTATGCTGGAACACGTCGTGCATGGTGACCGATTCTGGATCCCTTCCCTCCTTCACCGCCCGTTGGACCTGCGCGCATACAAAATTTCCGTAGAACTTAATTAACTCCGTATATTAATAATACATAATTCGATATTAACTCCGTATATTAATAATACAAAATCTCACCAGATCTGCAAGCGTCGCTGCATGGGACCTTGATCCCCCCGTATGAAGCCCCGCGGCCTGTCGGTTCGCCTTCGCCTTCTCTGATTTCTCCTTGTACGCAGGAGTATTCATCTGTTCTAAGAGCTGCTCATAATAGTCCCGCCGGAGCCAATTCGGACACGTATGCGCCGCTTTCAGGTCATGAATCATATCGCGTATCTTCTTCGACGCGACAGTTTTGTAGGTCCTGCGGATCGCGTCCTCACGATGGGGGGGCCACCAGAACGTCGTCTAACATAAAAATTCAATATCACGGTCTTTAAAAAATGGTTGATTAAAGATTAACTAATAATTAACTAAAAGATATAGATATATACCCTCAACTCGTCGAGCCAGACGTACTTCAAGTTTGGAGGCACCGACGAAAAGTTGAGGTAGCCACCATGGAAGTTAGCCCTGATAATCTCTCCAAGAACCCTGGCGACATTATACGGAAAAAACCTACAAAGAAGAAACGACTGGATTATTAACTTCAATAAATGAAAGAAATTTAATAAATTATCTTAAATTTACTTACGAGGTCCCCGCGGGCCATAGCTCTCGTCGGACCTCGCCTCTCGGCCTCTCTGGTAGCGTCGGAGGATCCGCGGCTCCGCGCATGTACTCCCCAGTAACCGGATGTAACCGACAATGGGGGTACTCTGAGGCCCACGGTGCAGAGGGATCCACTGGTGGATCCGCTGGTGAGTCCGACGATCGCGGATCGCGATCGGATCCGCTAGCAGATCTAGTCTCCTGCCTCGATGAAGTTGTCGATCGACGGTGGGATGCGTCTGTGCCCGGTGTACTCTCCGGGTCGGCCTCGGTGGATGGGGACACATCCCGGGAAGTTGGAATGCGACCACGACCACGACCAGCACCACCGCCAGCACCAGCACCACGACCAGCACCAGCACCAGCACCACGACCAGCACCAGCACCACGACCAGCACCAGGACCACGAGAACGGCCCCGGCCAGCCATCATGACCTGTAAATAGAACACATAAACATAATTAACAATATAAAAGTGTAAATGAATATAAAATTCTAAACTAAAATATACATACCACCAGCAGGAAGACGAGTGCCGCCGCGAAGAAGACTAGGAGTGCCATCTGCAATAAGTAAATAATCGAATGAAAAAAACATGAATTCACGTAATTGCTTTTATGAGGTCAAACTTATAAGGAGTCTTCGTACACATCCATGGTGGCAAACTTATAAGGAGTTTTTAATATACAACAATATTAAAAACCTAATCATCGTCTTCGTTCTCATCCTCGGCCTCGTCTTCATCATCATCCTCATCCTCATCCTCATCCTCATCCTTATCGTCGATTTCATCTGTATCCTCATCCCCATCAAATTCGTCTTCTTCTTCTTCTTCTTCTTCTTCTTCTTCTTCTTCTGCCTCAATATTTGGGACAAGATGCCTCTTTCTCCCATGGTTGACAGCTAAGTCTTGTGTATCAACCTCTTCCTCCCCTCTATTTTCCTCAACAATATCTTCAACATCTATTGTATCCGAGTGTTGTCCCAAGTATTGGGACTTTTCGATCTGGTCCTCTTGGTATGCTAGGTCTCCAACGTTGAATGTATTTCTAGATTTAATCTTGCATACCGCCCACCAGTCAAATCGATCTCTACGACGCCTTGGGTAGCTTGTATAGTAGACTTGAACAGCCTGACTTGCTATCGCAAATGTATCGGACCCTGTATACCTCCTGCGATAATTTATATCGACGAATCCAAATTGTTTATCGATTCTCCAACCGATATTTGGTGTCGTATCGAACCACTCACATTTGAACATCACAATATGCATATCATAAGGGCCAGTATATTGTAAATCTACAATATCCCGAAGCACTCCATAATAGTCGAAATCCGGTTCGTCGTCATAGATGGTGCCTCTTATGCAAACACCGGAATCCTTGGTACTGATGCCATCATTGATAAATCCGACATTTATAGCATTTTAGTTGCCTTAAACCTGAAGCCATTAACGACATAGCCTGGCCAAGTCTTTGTTTGCTTCTTCGGTCCCAGAAGATACTCCGTTTGGTCCAGTTATGGGTTCGTCCGAAACCATCGACACGATTGTTCGATGGATCTTCCATTACAGTAGGCAAGTCCTTTACATCTTCCCAAATATCGTTTCCCGACAATCTGGCAGGCGGATGAGAAAATTCTTGTTTTCCAGCTCTGAACGCGTCCTTGTTCTTTCTCCAAGGATGACTCGCGGGCAGCGACGCTTGCAGATCTGGTGAGATGTTACGCTTGCAGATCTGGTGAGATGTTACGCTTGCAGATCTGGTGAGATGTCCAGCTCTGAACGCGTCCTTGCTCTGAACGCTTGTTTTCCAGCTCTGAACGCGTCCTTGTTCAATTCAAGTTCATTCCTATATGAGTATATTCCAATGCCATAGAGGAAGGTCAACAAACTGATGGCTTCTATGGCATTGGAATCTACTCATATAGGAATGAACTTGAACTGATGGGTGTTGTAGTCGATTTCAGCGAAGGATCGTCCTTTGTAGCATCTGGACTTCAGTTGCCAGCAGAGCCAGAAGATGTTACGACGGAAACTGCTCTCATGTTACTTCTCCTCCTCCACCATGGCTCTGGACCCATCTGCTCCTCCTTTCTTCCCTTCTTCTCATTCGACTATCTCGGCCTCCTACTCGGCCAACTATTCCGATACCGATACTTTGAACCTTGATCTTAACCCAAACCGATATACTGATGATACTAATCCGCTACGCCCGATACTAAGTATATACGGTCGATACCGATAGCGATAGTCCGATACCGATAGCGACAGTCCGATACCGATAGTTCGATCGATACCGATAGTCCGATACCGATAGTTCGATCGATACCGATAGTTCGATACCGATAGCGATCGTCCGATACCGATAGGGATCATCCGATACCGATAGGGAAATCAATTCCTTGTCATTTCCTTTCCTTTGGAAAACTTTAATTCCCATTAATTTTCCTTTCCAATGTTCGGCAATGCCTAGGCCAAAGTCACATCTTGGTCAACCATGGTCAACTACACTAGTCAAACTAGGTCAAATTTAGCCCAAACAAGTCTAATAAGTCTCACTAGGCCTAACCAAGCCTATTCTAGCAAGCACACATCAATCCCAAGGCTATACAAGCCAACACATCACGCCATCACATTCATGCAAATATTTATTATATATAAGAGAAAGGAAGCTAGCATGTAAGCTATCTGTGTGTGTGAACAAAGAGGTGTACATGGAAGGGAATAGACTAGCTAAGTTATAAGTAACATGCATCTACATCCTACAATTATCTATATACATCATGGAAATCATTTAGAGAGGGTTACATGGCATAGTGGTTCACATATATGAAATCTAAATTTAACTAGCATTTAATAACAAGGTTAAGGGTTAACATTTACATATTAAAGTTCATTCAACAATGTAAACATGTTAACAATGTACTAGTTTTCTGGAATTGAGGGGTGTGAGTGTAATGTGAAGTGTCTGAGCTGAATGGTGAATACTGGAAGCAGTGAACATTGACATGCTCTGATACATGAGTATCAGAGTGCACAGAACATATGAAAATGAATGCAAGGCATGAAGATTTAGTGAAGAATGCAGTGTTTATGCAATGTATGCAGGGCAATGTGTGAATTTGAAGCCATAGCCATAGCATCATGTCGACCAGTCACTTAAGGATGTTTTCAGTGAATATTTTACTTAAAACAATATTTAAACTCATTCCTTCCAGTAGACCTTAGGTAGCCATAATTTTCTTGAGACAACAAGATAAACTATAAATCAAAACCACTCAGGCCAAAAATGTTAAAAGCATAATCTTCTAGAAACAAAAGTTGAAAGCAAACCCATCTAAATGCTTAACTGATGTTAGAGTGAGTCCGCCCTATCTTTTAACATTAAATGTACCAATCAAAAATTGAGGTTTCAATCTACAGCTGAGTGTTTGGCAGGCAACTTCGCAGGGTACCCAATACTCTGTTTTCCAGATAAATTTTAAGCAACGAAGCGAAACCTTAAATGTTTCATGCATACCCTACAGCAGCAGAAGGGCACTCATGTAATTAAGATCAACAGATTTTAGACAACTTGTTATAAAAAATAAGCAAGTTCTCATCCTACTAGACTAATATTAAGTTCAGAAAATGACCCAAGAAAACCACTCACAAAGATGGTCAGCTCATGGAGAGTTTTTAAATGTCGTCTATCATCAAAAGGAACGCCTAGAATCATTCCAGAACTATGTTGATACATCACTCTCCTGGTACGGATTAACCAATAACAATGCCAAATATTTTTCCAAAACAAAAGGTATTTACTATCATAAGGTGGAGAAACTTACACGAGTCTATCCTTCCAACCTCATTATCAGTAATGTTAAAATATATTCAACAAAAGTACGACATGGGTATGGTAGAAACTTAGAGACAAATGATATAATTGTCACAAGATACACTACTTAAATAACCTGAAAAATAAGATGCTATGGCTTAATTATGAATATAGGATAATAGGACACAGATTTAGTGAAGAATGCAGTGTTTAAATAACATAAATTTAGCCGTTAGTTATGAATTTGAAGTTCAGAAAAATAGGGAAGAACTCTCTGATACTACACGTATCAGACAGATTATAGACACATTGAATTAATCAATAAATACAAGAATTTAGCACAATTTAAAGTTTGGCAATTAATAAAGCATGTGTACACGTGTCTTATGTGTCCTCACGTGTCCAGGAAACATGACACAGGCATGTCCAGAGTGGACACGACTCGTATATCAGAACACGATTCTGACTGAACGTGCCCCCCCCCTCCCGCGATCCCCACTCCACCATCCCCATCCCCTGTACACCACCGGCCCCCCTCTCCCCCCTACACCACCGGCCCCCCTCTGCCCCCTCCCTGCGGCCTCCCCCAACCCCTGGCCCCCTCCGTCCCCTACCCCCGGGGTCTCCATCTGCCGCCCCATCCCCCCCTCCCCCCCCCCGCGGCCTCCATCCGCCCCACCCCCTTTCCCCCGCGGTGTCCTACCACAGCCGACGCCGCCCCCCACAGTCGAGCACCGCGCAAGCGCGCGGTGGAGAGAGAGAGAGAGAGAGAGAGAGAGAGAGAGAGAGAGAGAGAGGGGGAGAGGGGATTACCTGGGAGAGAGAGAAGATCCGTCGAGAGAGAGCACCGCGGGAGAGAGAGAGAGAGAGAGGGAATGAATTTTGGGGGGAATGAAAAATTCCCCCCGTCGTTTCAATTTAAGTCTGGAACCTAACTTTTGCGACCGACTAGCGACGGATATAGTCGGTCGCTAGTACGTCGCTTAATTTTATAGTTACCGACGGGATATCCGTCGCTATGTAGTCGAAATAAATCCCGCCATTTCTCTCAACAATTCCCGCCATATAGTCGACAGTATAGCGACGGAAAATTTTCCGTCGCTATGTTCCAATTATGTTCCCGACTCTTTAGCGACGGATTACCGACCTTTTCTCACCATTAAAAAAAATAAAAAAAAAATATTTTTTCTGGTCGTTATACTGTCGGTAATCCGCCGCTAATCGATCGCTAAAGACGACCGAAAAAATCCGTCGCTAATTATCCGTCGCTAATTGACTGTATTTTGGTAGTGTGTTACAGAACATTATTAACAGTGGTCTTTCTTGTTGCCTTAGGGTCAATTTCATGTTATAGCCGACAAGAAGTAAAGCATTCAAATCTTATAGCCAACATAATTTAAAGCATACTGTTATCACCCTTTGGTGATTCTTACCCACGGTCGTGTAGCCATCCCTGTACATTTATAATACTTACTCTGCCTGCACAAGACATTGTTAGAAACAATATCATGATTCAATATGAATATCACCGTTCAGGTGATTCTTACCAACCGCCGATATCCTTCCCTGTATTTGAGTAATAACTTACTTTGCCTGCATAAGACATCATTAGCACCTGACCTATCTATATGAAGGTCACTGGCGACACGCCATCCTGGACCGTCTTACAGGTATACAGCGCCCTTGCCAGTGCAGGTAGCTAGCCCCACTGCAAGTCCTGTATACCGTGCTACTACTTCAGCACTGCCACTACTTCGGCATTGGTTTCCCCTAGGACGAACCGGGTTCCATGGCCCAGGAATACCGTTCGAGAAACCACCTTGTCGACAAGTTGTCCATGACCATGCAACTATATGCAACTTATCTAAGAAGAAAACATATAATACATGATAAGGAAAACTAAGCAAAACCATTATTCTCATTCGTATTGCCATCTTGCCATCTAGCCATCTTGCCTTGAGCCAATGCTCACACTATCATCTGCCCAATCCAGGGTCTTGGCGTAATCAACATTCTATATCGACGATAGGATAATAGAATGTTGTTACCCAATGCCTTGTCACATCTTTGATACCAAACATCTTTTCAACCAAACTCAATGTACTCACCGCCCAATTCCTGGGACTTAGCATCTGTTTAGCATTTATTCATTTGAATGCAATTCAAGCATACTCACTACCCAGTTCTTGGGTCTTAGCATCTGTTTTACCATCTATTCATTGAGCCAAAGCTCAATATACTCACCGCCCAAGTATTTGGGACTTTGCCATCACCTGTCATGTAATTCATCGCAACAGTGTACAAGCATACAATTCATCTAGCCACACCAGTTTATGTTCAGGTGATTATTATCTTTCATTATCTTTCTCGAATTCCATGCAAGGTGTTATTGAACAGCACAATAAGAAACATAGCACACTATCCTTTATTTTAAGCGTGAAGCTAAAGGATCTTTGAAGGGTTCAACACTACTCACATTCATAGGACGATTCCCGCCACGATCGTATAGACTTCCAAGCGATCCCTCGCATAATCCTAAGTCCAACAAGGCTTCACGAACCAACCATCCATCATAAGGCATCTTGCGGGTCGGGGCACTACAGCATTGATCGTATTATACGGTATTTATCTACCCGTAATACGTAGCTGGCTGAGTCATTCCCCCGCTCTCCAGTATTCTGGTTCTGGGGCGTGACAACGTAATTGGAAGTGTTTTTAATATACAACAATATTTAACCTAATCATTGTCTTCGTTCTCATCCTCGGCCTCGTCTTCATCATCATCCTCCTCCTCATCCTCATCCTTATCTTCATCGTCGATTTCATCTGTATCCTCATCCCCATCAAATTCGTCTTCTTTTTTTTCTTCCTCTTCCTCTTCTTCTTCTTCTTCTTCTTCTTCTTCTGCCTCAATATTTGGGACAAGACCCCTCTTTCTCCCCTGGTTGACAGCTAAGTCTTATGTATCAACCTCTTCCTTCCCTCTATTTTTTTCTACAATATCTTCAACATCCATTGTATCCGAGTGTTGTCCCAAGTATTGGGACTTTTCGATCTGGTCCTCTTGGTATGCTGGGTCTCCAACGTTGAATGTATTTCTAGATTTAATCTTGCATACTGCCCACCAGTCAAATCGATCTCTACGACGCCTTGGTAGCTTGTATAGTAGACTTGAACAGCCTGATTTGCTATCGCAAATGTATCGGACCCTCTATACCTCCTGCGATGATTTATATCGACAAATTCAAATTGTTTATCGATTCTCCAACCGATATTTGGTGTCGTATCGAACCACTCACATTTGAACATCACAATATGCATATCATATGGGCCACTATATTATAAATCTACAATATCCCGAAGCACTCCATAATAGTCAAAGTCCGATTCGTCGTCATAGATGGTGCCTCTTATGCAAACACCGGAATCCTTGGTACTGATGTCGTCATTGATAAATTCGACATTTATAGCATTCTGAGTTGCCTTATACCTGAAGCCATTAACGACATAGCCTGGCCAAGTCTTTGTTTTCCTCTTCGGTCCCAATGCCAGATAACGAACACTCTCATTAGTGAGTGTTGTTTCAGGCAATAAAACATGTAAATAAATATTTATAATTTAAATGTTTTAGATTATATATTTCTAATCTCAGTTACTTACGTATTTTATAAGAATATATAAAATCAACCTCAATTATAATCTCAGTTACTTACGTATTTGTGAAACCATGACGAAAATGTACAATCAACCTCTCTTTGAAGTCCCTTATCGGTAATATCGGGTGTCCTCATTTTGACTTCATCTCTAAATACACTATTAGAGAAAATAAGAATATATAATAGCGGGGATCGGCGGATCGTCGCGGATCGGCGGAAGCGAGATCGACGGACGGCTCAGTCGGAGCCGGGAGGAGAAGGAAGATGTAGAGTCTGGCGGCTAGGGTTTTTCGGGAGGCTCTGATACCATGTAGGAAATAATAATGCCTTGTTCTCATTGCTAGGGTTTGTTACAATATATATAGTGTCTACATTTGGGCTTATAGGCCATATTTACGTTTACAAATATAATCTAACACCCCCCTTCTCTCTCTCTCTCTCTCTCTCTCTGCTCATGTTCTTCCTTAACTAGAAATTGCACAAACAACATGTGTAACCCAACCCTAGTACTTAATACCATCTTTACTAATTGATGGATACAACTATTGTCCTTCCATTAGATGTACCTCCACATGACATTCCATTGATCATTTCAACAACAATAGAAGTTTTTAATGATAGAGTTAATATTCTTGCGTGCACCAAGGTTTGAAACATAATAGAAAGACTATAGAGCTACAAGATGATCTAATATCTAGTTCCAAATGTCGAAAACCTCTCTAAAAGCCAAATTTAAGTTGTGAAAAATAGTCCAAATCTCTGATAAAGTATTAGAAGCATTCTCTCTAGCTTAAGACTTAGTTTGGGATGGTTGATGCTCTTCAGAAAGTGATAGCAAAAGCAAGTTTTGGTATCATGTTTCTATTTGCTTTCAAAAGTTATCCTAAAATTGAATCATTTTTTAAATTTTATTTATAATAAATTGTTATTACCAAACAATTTTTATTATTATTTTTAAAAGAATAAGGAGATTTAGCCATGATAAGCAATCCTAAACCAAGTCTAAGTCCCCTTAAAAGAGGCCACCCGCATAACACCAGGTACTATATACATCCCTGACTAAGTTTGGAATTGTTTATCATGACTCATCTTGCATATTGTTTTGACAAATAGTCCCAAAGATATTTGATAACAACAAATTATAAAAAATTAATAAATATGAAAAACTAATTCTATTTTTGAAAGCACAAACTACTTCAAAGCTGTTTTTTTGAGGCATTCTCTCTAACCTTAAGACAATTTGGAATGGTTGATGCTTTTCATAAAGTGATAACAAAAGAAGGTTTTGGCAACATATTTTCATTTGCTGTCAAAAGTTATCCTAAATTTGAATTGACTTCACAATTTCTTTTTGATAAACTGTTGCTACCAAACAATTTTTACAAGTGATGTTTAAACAGAATAAGCAGAAGTAACCATGATAAGCAATCCCAAACCAAGTCTAAGTCCCCTTGAAAGAGGCAACCCACATAGCCGCATCTCGTACTATATACATCCCTGACTAAGTTTGGTATTGTTTATCATGACTCATCTTGCTTATTATTTTGACAAGTAGTCCGAAAGTTATTTGATAACACTATCAAAATTTAAATAAAATAAAATCTAAAAACTAATTCAATTTTTGAAAGCACAAGCTGCTTCAAAGATGTTTTTTAAAGCATTCTCTCTACCTTAAGATTTAGTTTGGGATGGTTGATTCTTTCCAGAAAGTGATAACAATTAAAAACAGGTTTTTTGCAGCATATTTTCATTTGCTTTCAAAAATTATCCCAAATTTGAATTGACTTTTTATTTTTTAATAATAAATTGTTGCTAACAAATAATTTTTAAAATGATAAGCATAAGTAGCCATGATAAGCAATGCCAAACCAAGTCTAAGTCCCCTTGAAAGAGGCCACCCGCATGACCGCACCCAGTACTTATACATCCCCGACTAAGTTTGGTATTGTTTATCACGACTCATGTTGCTTATGTTTTGACAACTAGTCCCAAAGTCATTTGATAACAACAGCTTATAAAAAATTAAATAAAATATGAAAAACTAATTTAATTTTAAAAAGGTTTTTGATAGGGGCACTACAAAACTTATTCGGTGTTAGCCCAGGATTGTGGCTAGTCCAGTATTGAGGAACTTTTACTCAGGACAACCAAAAACTTACTCGGAACTGCCCACCCCCCAAACCCACCCAAATCTAAGGCTGCGTTTGGTTGTGTTTTTTAAGTCACTTTTCTGAGTTTAAACTCAACTAATAAAGCAAAACATGTTTGGCATCACAATCCAAAAGTGTGCTTCAAATTTTTTTGGCTTAATTGCACTTTGCTACCCTCAACTATTACCATTTTTCAACTTTCTACCCTAAACTATTTTTTGTAACAATTTGGTACCCAGATGTTATTTTGGACTAAAATGCCCCTACCCCTAACCCTCCCCCCCTGCACGCTCCGGCCGCCCCCCCTGCTCACTCCGGCCGCCCCCTCCCCTCCCTGCTAGCTCCGCCCCCCCGCCCCCCACCCCCCCCCTGCTCACTCCGGCCGCCCGCCCGCCCCCGTCTCTCCCCTAGGCCGCGGCAGCACGGAAGGAGGGGGGCTGGGGAGGGAGGGCGGGGCGGGAGGCGGGGCAGGGGGTGGCCGAAGGTAGCAGGGGGGTGGGGGGCGGGGGGGGGGGCGGAGCTAGCAGGGGGGGTGGGGCGGCCAGAGCTAGCAGGGGGGGTGGCCGGAGTGGGGAAGGGGGTAGAAGGAAGGAAGAGGGAAGGGCATTTTCGGAATTTTTGAAAAATTAGGTATCAAGTTGAAAAAAAATAATAGTTGAGGTACCAATTTGTTACGAAAAAAAGTTTATGGTATCAAGTTGAAAAGGCGGAATAGTTGAGGGTAGCAAAGTGCAATTAAGCCAATTTTTTTTTCAGAACAAACCTGAGTTTAAACTCTGATTTCAAAAAACTCCAAAAACTACTTTTCCATACATTTATTTCCTAAACTCTGGTGGGACCCCTCTCTCTCTCTCTCTCTCTCTCTCTTGGGCTCTCTCACCATCTCTCTCTCTCCCCCCCTCCTGCAATGGTGCAACCCTCCCCCCACTTGCAACCTCGCCCCTTCGCCTCGACTACCTCGTGCTCCGCCTTGCCGCAGACCTCCACGTGCTACCTCGTGCTCCACCTGCTCCGTCTTCACCTCGACTACCTCGTGCTACACCTTGAGCTCCACCTGCTCCGCCTTGCCGCTGACCTGAACATCCAGATCCCCATCTATTTCCCTCCCTTCTCGCCTCCCTTGTAAGACACTCGAACTCCACCGCTGCGGTGGAGTACGACGCTTGCAGGCTTGCGGATCCGACCGAAAGAGGGCCCCATCATGCGCCGCCGTCGCAAGGGGAGCGCACTCTTCGCGCACAGCTTCGGAGTCGCGAGCATGAAGCTCGGATCCAGAGATGATCGGTATGTAGACTTGATCAGAGGCCCAGATGAAGGCATGTGCGCTCCGGGGAAGAAAGCGGAGGCCCAGATCCCTTGTCCACGAAGTCGACTTGGGACGACTGTAACTCTTTAATTTTTATTATATTTAAAGTTGATTTATTTTTAAGTTGTTGAAATAATAATAATACTATTATTTAGATAATTTTATTAGTATTTAGAAATTTTTAGATTTAGGACTAAGCAGCATGTGATTATTGAGATGGTTAGCTAATTTACTTATAGAAATTTTCAAAGTTAGTTAAAGGATGAACTTAGTTAATTAAATAGTCCAGATTAATTATCCACATGTTCTTGGGCCTATGGCTTGGGACCAAGCCTATAAATACCCTATTCATTTTATTTCCACCAATATTATCCAAGCCCAATCCATTTTTTTCACATCCAAATCCAAAACTCAAGCCCATTCCTATTAAGTAACTCCCAACCTATTACATTCTGTAACTCCCAACCTATTATATTCCGTAATTCCCAACTTATTACATTTTGTAACTCCTAACCTCTTACATTCTGTAACCTCCGACCCTTCACATTCGTAACTTCCCTTCATTTCTCTATAAAAGAGAAGTGTTGAGACAAGACTCATTACCATCTTCCTTTGGAGCAACACATCGACCCAAGCCACCGGAGCCATACCGAGGAGCCGAGCTTCGTCGATAACCGACGAACCACCTTCTTCTTCTTCTTCCTCGGTAAGAACTAAACTCTATAGTTTAAATCCAAGCATGCTAACACCAAACCAATCTTGATCCAGTGGTCATCTGACTGGCCCTAGGATCCACTCCTGACAGACCCTAGTTTGAGCCCTTCCCCTTGCATGTTTTATATATATATATATATATATATATATATATATATATATATATATATATATATATATATATATATATATATATATATAACGTCTAAACTGAAATATAAATTGTTTGGTTCTGTTTCTAACACAGAACCAAATTTGACCTATTGGTCAGAGCAGCTATGTTAAGACTCTGCTTAGGAATCCTGAGTTCGAGCCCTATATGTATATGTATATGTATTGTATATGTATATGTATTGTATATGTATATGTATGTATATATATATATATATATATATATATATATATATATATATATATATATATATATATATATATATATATATATATACATACACACACACTATTAATACTACAGAAATTGTATTATTTTATCATATGTTCTGTACTTTATTTTTTATCAATACTTTTATACTGTGTAAAATTTATAAAATGATGATAAATAGTAATCTTAATTGTAGTATTCATTTATGATTTTTACAGAATTATTTATTCATTAAATATATTATTTAGTAATTAAAAATAGTAATTATAAAATTGTGAAAACTGTGTATTCTAATTTTTATGCATGATTAATATTTTTAATAAATATTGGAAAAATAATGGTAATTAGTGTTTTCATATGTAATATTTATTTGTAAGTTTTCCAGAATTAAATATTTTAATTTATATTTTCTGCTAATTAAAAATTGAAAGTACTATTTAATATATTTTATGTATATTGATTTTTTTTTATAAATATTAAACAGTGATGTAAAATAAAATAAAATTCAGAATCAAATACTAAATTTTTTGTAGATCATTGTCATATTTTATATGTTAATTTTAGGTTAGTTTTGATATGTTAAAAATTAGTTTATGTTAACAATTAATTATAAATATTTGTTTTTAAAATAGTTTGTGATTCAAATAATTATATAAATATTAATTTCTGTCCAAATTTTTTACAAACTTAATACCTTCATTATTTTGCCTAATTTGACCAATGAAAAATAGTAGCATGTTAGTTTGAGACCTCTAACTATTTAAATGAACATTGTCAGACCCTTTTCATAAATACTTTATTTATTTAATAATTAAAATAAAATATTTTTAATTGTTATTAAATTTCTGTAAAATATAAGTAATCTATGACTTGTAATTTTAACTTAGTAAAACCTAATTTTATGTGTATTAAATATCGTGTTAGTCTTAATGTTCAATATTAGGACTAGTATGCCATATCTAGCACAACGTGACCCTGTAAGTAGCACAACGCATAGATAACACTTAACCCTTAAACTAAAAGAACATTATACCTTGTTACAACTTAAGGACTTTGGACATCAATATTTAATAACAATTCTTTTCGGTAAAATAAGACAAGTATACTACAACTTTACGTTTCTGTTCATGATTCCTATTTTGTATATAAGACTTTCGTTACATGCTTCTTACTTTTTCTACAAGTTGTTCTTTACAAGTATCTTAAGTTTTATTTAGTGTTTCTCAAGTTGTACTTTTCTTACATGTTTCAAGTGGTATTATCCTTATATGTTTCAAGTTGTATTCCTCTTACACATGTCTTGCACTTGCATGGGTTGGAAAAATATCTAGTTAACATGTGATCAAAGTCCGTAGTGTAGTACATGTATTCGAGCTTGACTGCACATCGTGCATGTGTAGTCAACGTCGTACCCCCATGTTGTCTTTATTTACATGTTACAAGTTCACCTATTATAGCCGATCACATGTCTACTAGCTTTTCAAAATCACTTTACATAGTCATATCTCTTATCATATTGCAACCGTTATTTCTTGCTGAAATTACAAATTCTTTCATTATTTCCATGTCTTTCTATATTTGTCATTTCCATGTTTCAGTAACTGTAAGTTGTAGGGTTGTACTTTGCTCTTTTCCTGATTGGATCGTTGCAGGTGAATTAACTGAGGAGGAGTTGCTTTGCAATTCATACTATAGATCTGCCACTGAGACGCTAGCCAACATCCTGGAGGATGTCCCTGCTGGGAAATACCCTATAGCTTAGCGCTTAGCTTACATTTTGCTTTTGAACTTGGTTTGTAATAAATAGTTAACATTCATTTTGCTGGATTTGTTTCCAGTTACTCTTGCTTTGGAAATATATCTAAGTGACATATTTTGACTTATTTCTATTTTACCCCGATATAGATGCTGTGATTAATCTGATCCAATATAAGTTTAAAGATAATTAATTAAAGGTTTAGAACAGCTTACTACGTTGTGTCTCATAGCTTAGGCTGGATGTGTCCGACACGTATCCGAATATTCGGGAGCGGGTCGTGACAACGATGACCAGCAAGAATTTTGGGACCTCGGCCATCCGTTTAGGATTAGGTTTTTAGGACAATGAGGATGACGATGGTCGGATCCTCGAAGATGTTAGGACCCACGTTTGGGAGGGACACAGTTGGACATGCTCGGAGGGACACAGTTGGACACGAACTGATGGTCACAGTTAAAAAAATATTTTCTAAAAAATTACCAAACATAATTTTTATTTTTTGTTTCAGAAAACTATTTTCTAGATAAAAGTGACCAAACGCAAACTCAAAATCTCTATACTCATAAAACAACTTTATAACTTACTTATGGAAAACTATTTTCAAAATATTTTTTTTGAAGCAATGGGTACTTGTGGCGAACTCGCCTCCACTGAGGCTCGAACTCCCGACCACTTGGGCCGCATGCATCTCTCTTTACCACTAGGCTAGAGATCATTTGCCTATTTTCAAAATATATATATATATATATATATATATATATATATATATATATATATATATATATATATATATATATATATGAGGAAGGATCAAGATCCCCACACTTTTTGTATCCCCATGTATCCTCCCTATTTGCACCGTTGGATGGTGCTTTAAGTCATCTAATCTTAACCGTTGATTTACCAATGGTCAAGATTATATGACTTAAAGCACATCCAACGGATGTGAACATGGGGATGCATGGGGATGCAAAAATTGTGGGGATGCCTATCCTTCCTCTATATATATATATATATATATATATATATATATATATATATATATATATATATATTATATATCCAAACGGACCCTAAACATCTAACTTCTACTCTCTCTCTCTCTCTCTCTCTCTCTCTTCAAAATCTTTTCCCTCATTCTCTGTCTCCTCCAATTGAAAACCCTGAACTTCTTCCTCTCCACATTCTCCAATTCCAAGCACCAATCAATGCACCCAAAGCTTCTTCACAATCAAGATACAAGTTATCATCACAATGTTCTTCCTCCATCTTCTCCATCTCTAATTTTATGTTTATATTTTGCATTTTATTTTCATGAATCTTCTTTCCAATCCTTGTTAATGCCTAAATATCATAGTATAGTAACATAAAATAGGTTTATGATAAATTTTGGGATTTTTTTTGAAGTTTCGAACCCATTTAGGGTTTCGAAGTAAGAAAATCTACCACAGTCGCGGTTGGGAAGACTCATAACAATAATAAAAAAATATATAGTCTTGTACGTTATCGAGACTGTAAAATTTTTCTACAGTCCTGAATACTTCAAGGATTGTAGAAAATTTCTACAGTCTGAGATTTGTAGGTAAGTTTGACTTTCTGATGCTACAAAGTGGCTTCCCAATTAGGTTCGAGTATTCATATATAAGTTACATTGGATTTTGGCTTAAAATAAAGCCTATACTGATCTTCATAACAATTGTTTTAATGGAATTATAAGATATTCTAATCATTCATTATCATCATCCATCAATTCCCTCGTGCAGGTCTCTGGGAGCTTAAGTTCTGATTGATGACAACCCAAGATATGCTTTAAAATGTGCTAAAGTTGAAATTATGGCTCTTCTCTTCGACTATGATGACTCTTATCCTTGGTGCAAGGGCGAATTCTATCATCATTAAAAATTATTATTCTGTAAAGCATTCACGGAGATGGAATATATCATTAGGAACAAAATTTATTTGGTATGCACATCGTGGAGATTAGCAGTGTGGATTCTTACACCTTAAAGTAGGGGTGTGCATCGGTCGGTGGCCGACCTACTTGGTCACAACTGAGTCGAACCGAAGTTAATCGGTTTGAAAATAATCACATCCGAACCAAACCAACAAATTGGTCTGTTCGGTTTAGATCGGTTCGGCTGATCGGTTTTGATCAGACAAAAAATTTTAAGTATATAAAAGTGTTTTTCAAAATAAATTCACACAAAAATAAACCCTAACCATCTCCTAGCTGGAAGATGTTTGTATGAGATACCAAAGTGGACAGTAATCTTCTAAGTAAATCACTTGCAAATACATTTCTTCCACAAATCTAAAATAATTTTCGAAAATAAACCTAATTCTAATAGATCTATGAATTGAAGATAGAAAATAAACATATGTTATCTGGAGTGGCCGACAGAGACCTGGAGCGGTCACTTCAGGTAACATATGCTTACACTATTAGGGGGAGAGAGAGAGAGATTCAAAGATTTTAGAATATGCCATATTCCAAAGTCCAAGGACTCCATACCGTGAGATGTATAAGTTGGACCAGATATAAACCTAATTTTACATTGTTACTAATTGGTTTCGGTTTGGTTCGATTTAAGCGATTTTTGGAATGACCAAACCATGAACCGAACCAAATCGATCGATTTTTTAAATGGTCCAGTCGAATCAATCCGTCCGGACCATCAGTTCGGTTAAAACTGACCAATTCGGTTTGGTTTTGTTCGATTTGGCCGATTTGGTCCAAATTTTCACACCACTACCTTAAAGAGAAAATTTGATACAATTGTTAACTATCGTCTTGTTAATATTAAAAAATTATTATTAAAGAACAATCGTAATATTTTATAACCATATTGATTATTGTACGATACCACTCTGTTTATTTGCAATAAAAGATGATATTTTATGTCCTTGAACAATGCAATTTGTTTGACTTTTTATTTGTTGTTTGGTTATTATACTCATGAAAACAAATTTACCCATCCTAGACACGAATCATGTTGTCAATGGACAATTTCTTTTTCTATTTTTGTGTTAAGACTTGTGTGTTTTATGATAATGATACATGTTTCTTTCATTTTATTATGAGATGATGATATATGTTTATGTATGTAAGGCCCTTCTAAGTTATGTGACACACAACCAAACAAGTCATTATATCAGCATAATAACTTCTCTCGAACATGGGTAAATGAGAAAGATTCATATCAGCATAGTGGTCATTGGACATGCTCGGGTGCTTGATAAGCTTAAGGCTGAGAGGGAGCAAGTTATTTATACAGGACCATAAAATTTTTTTACTGTGCTACCAAGTAAGTAATGATAATGAATAATTTGTTTTGATAAGCTCAATAGTGAATTAGGGTAAATATTATACACAAACTTGTTGTAGGACTTCATGCACAAATGTGAACTTGTTCTTTTAGGTACAATGATTTTGTTTCATATGCGCAATCAAAGCTTGCAAACATATTGCATGCTCAAGAGCTTTCTTGCTACCTAAGGTATATTGTATATCTTAGGCCACATATAGGCGACAATTAACATTTTAGGCTGTTTGATTGGACCTTTTTCTTCCATAAAAAATATTTCTATCACAAATTTTCTACCAATTGTAGTGTTTGATAGTTTATATTTTCCAAAAAATCTATCATTTTGCATATTTTTTTCTAAAATGGTGGAAAATGAAACTTGTCCAACTCATAGAAAAATATTATTTTTCATAAAAAATAACTATTTTTCGTAGAAAATAATGACAATCAAACAACCAAATTAAATTTTCCATAAATTTTTTGTAAAATTCCATAGAATTTTTTTTCCTAGAAAAATAATTTCATGGAATTTTTTTTTTTTCCATATATTTTTTTACCTTGCAATCAAACACACCATTAGTACTCCCATTAACATGAACTATTATCATACCCTACATTTAGGCTATTTAGCCCATAGTTCTTGCCTTTTCCCCGCTAAATCAAATCAATGCTTACACAGTAGGAATTAAAGCCAATTAGCCTTGCAGCCCGCATGCCCTGCCTTCATGCTAATACGTTTGCTAAACATTAATTTCAGAAGGATGGTTGTTTTCTTAAGCGACACAGACAGTTGACTCACTTGCTCATATTTTCATAGTTGATATTTTAAGTTTCTGTTCGTATAGGAAAAAAACAGTTAGAAGTGACAGCCAATTCTTTAGAACTGTTAACTTTTTGATAGTTCTTCCCGTTGGTGGGAGTACTAAATTTTTTGACATTTCTAAATAAAATATGTTCAAATATTTTAGGACTGTCAAATTTTTTGGTAGTCCTTCTAACACTAGAAGGACTGTCAAAATAGTCCTAAATAAACATGTGTTTATTAAACAACATATTTTTTTAGGACTATGAAATTTTTTGACAGTCCTAAATAAAATATGTTGTTCATTAAATAACATATTTTTTAGGACTGTCAAAAAATTTGACAGTACATCGTCCCTGTCCATAGTCGGCATTTTCGAATTTCGAAGCCCTAAAATAGGTTCGAAACTTTGAACATCCGACCAAAATGAATCATAATTAAATTTTAGTTACTAAAAGATAAATTTAGACAAGAACATGAATTGAGAACAATTTTTGAAATTCGGGATAGGAAAGGAGAAAATGATGAAAAAGGAAGGGTTGGCTTTTATATCTTACAACTTTTTAGGTGTAAGTTTTTTTGATTATTTATAAGGGTACATCAAAAGTTGATTAGGGCACAGCAGATTGGGGCTAGTCCAGGTTTGAGAAAAAATTATTCATGACATCTCATTTTCTTACTCATTGGGTCTCAACCCCACCCCCCACCCCTCCCCCCTCCCAAACCCAAATTTTGAACTTCATTTCAAAATTTCACTCTCTTCCAAAATCTTAACTTTCTTCTTCTTCTTCTTCACAATTTCCCCCTCCCTAATCTACATTTTCTTCTTCATCTTCTTCTCCACCATTTTTCCAAGCTCTCATTCCCAATTCGTTGGCACCCAAATGCTCTTCACAAACAAATACAAACCCTAATACTTCCTTCATCACAAAGAATGCATGGAAATATAAACCCTAAAATTTAATTCTTTCTTCGGTATACATTATCATGATGGAGCATACATTGTAATATTTTTTTTCATTATATATGTTTATTTCATTACAATTTTATGATCGAAATAAACCCTAACATTCGGCCAAGCCGACTTCAGGACTGTCACAGTTGCTGGCAGTCCTAAATATTTCTAGGACTGCCAGAAATTGTGGCAGTCATGTTACAGTTAGTCTATTTCAGGACTGACATAAATTCAGTCCTAGAAGTATTTAGGACTGCCAACAATTGTGGCAGTCCTGAAGGTAGACTTCATGTACGTCTATTTCAAGACTGCCACAATTTTGGTAGTCCTCAAGAGAAAAAGAAGAAAAGAAATCAAACTAGGGTTTGGAGAAAATAAACTAGGGTTTGGAGAAAGAGATGTGAAGAAGTTGATTTATTTTCTTTCTTCTTCTTCTTCTTTTCTTCTTTCTTCTTGTTTGGAGAAATTAGGGTTTGGAGAAAGAGATGTGAGTAAGTTGGTTTATTTTTCACAAGTTTTATGATTCCCACAAATTACTTTATTTTCTTCTTCTTGTTCTTCTTTCTTCTTTTTTTTTTCTTCTTTCTTGGAGAAACTAGGATTTGGAGAAAGGTTGGAGAGACTTGGGGTTGAGAAAGAAGACTAAAAGAATTGACTTTTATACCTAAAACTGGAATAGTCCTGAACCTTGTTAGCAATTCGGCAAACGGAAAAAATTCGGGACGGCAAAATACGAGTATAAATCGGCTTAGTGCAAATAAAATACGTTAAAAAATTCGGTCAAATGTTCGAAAAATGAAATATTGAGGTTAGAATTTTACATTCTTAAATATGTTGTCAAATTTGGTTAATTAAACAGGTTCCTAGCATGTTTATTGTACCAAATTTGTCAATAATTTATACAAAACATGTTTAAAACTTCGCATGCTTAAATTTATATACTGATTTGGATCTGTCAAAAGTACGCAAGTATTATATGTTTATGAAGATACGGAAAAATTCGCGTATAATACGAGTTTTATTCAGGTGATTGCTAACAAGGGTCCTGAATAATTTTTTCAATGACAAACTTATAAATAAATCAAAGTTAACTTTTGATGTACCCTTATAAATAAAATTTTTTTTTTGGACAGCCCTTTGTAGTGTCTTTATTTATTTATTTTTTTTTTTGAAAACACAAAGCTGCTTCAAAGCTTTTTTTTTTTTTTCAATAAAACAGCAGCAATCCCAAAGAGCCTAATTTTATTCCTTCTCTTCTCACTGCAGACGACCATGGAGTCCAATTGCGCTCGAGTGGAAGGAAATGGCGGCGGCGGCGGTTTAGTAGAGAGGCTTCCGCAAGCTGTCCTTATCGAAATACTCTCGAGGCTCGACCTCGACTCTCTGTGCTCCGCGGCTCCGGTCTGCAGAGCCCTCCGCTCCTCGGTCGCGCAAACCCTAGCTCTCATCTCCTCCCTCGACCTCTCCGTCAGTACTTCCTCCCACCTCTCTCTCTTTTTCTTTCTCATCAATTTTTACATAATTAGTATCCATTTCAACTTTTTTACAGTAATTTTTAGGGTTTAGGGGAAAAGATTGTTCCTTTCTGTCTAATCTTAGCTAGTAACGTTTGCGCGATTCGCAATTGGTTTGAACTTAAAGCTCTCATTTTGGACATTTCTCGACGTTTTCTCTTTGGACTACTTGATTCATAGAGAAAAGAAATAATTCTTCTTGTGTAATGTTAACAAACTTTACTTCATTTTCACCCATTGTAGTAAAGCTACCCTTTTTCCAACAAATTTACGCCTCAAAATGACCGTTTTGGACATTTCGCCTTTGGTTTGAGCTCCACATTTGGCATTTGATATGAATGGACGGTGCTAAATAGGATTTGATAAAGTTTATGTGACCGTCCGTCGATCTATCATCAACCATCTATCACAACAATAACAATAACAACAAAGCCATCATCCCAAATTTCTGGGGTTGGCTAATTGATAATTTTCTTCCATTCGTCTCTGTTAGGCTGTGTTGGTTTGATGAAAGGTGGAAGAAAAGAAAAGGAAAATCAGTTTCTAGTGTTGGTTAGGAAGGAAAATGAAAATGAAAACGGAAGTAAGAGGAAATGAAAGAATCCTAAGGCCACATTTGGTTTATAAATGAGAGAAAGGAAAAGGAAAAGCCAGTGTTCTAAATTTTGGCCTAGGCGGCCGCCGGCCGCACATAGAACCCCATAGGTTGCTGTCCTAGGCAGGTTTTGGGCCAAGGTGGGCCTAGGCGGGCCTACCGGCCCTAGACGGCCATCTTTTTTGAAAATTTTCAAAAATTCCAAATAAATTGTATTTGAAATTAAAAAAACTTACTTGCTACAGCCGACGCCCTGCCTGCCTTTGTTGTGGAGAGGTGAGGAGAGAGGAGAGGAGATGGGAGACTCTCTCTCCTCTCCTCCCCCTTTAAAGTTTTTTTTTTTTGAATACTTAGGATTTGAACTCCCAACCACATATAAATTACCAACTTATGCACTCTGCTAGCCATTAGAGCTGATAAACTTTTGTGTCAATATGTTATGTATATATATATATATATATATAATATATATATAGTATATACATGTTCAAATTTAAAAAAAAAAACAGATCGGCGCCTAGGCGGCCTAGGCGCACCGATTCTGCCTAGCGAAATTTAGAACATTGGAAAAAGGTAATGGTAAAAGAGAAAATGTGTTCCATCAGCCTCTCTCTCTTCTCTCTCTCCCCCTCTTCCTTTTCTTTCTCCTCAAAATATTATTACCACTCAACAAATTTCTTTTCTTTTCCTTTCTTTCTCTTTCATTTCTTTCTATTTTTCTCCTATTTTTTTCAAACCAAACAAACCTTAAGGGACTTGTCCTCTGTAACACGAACAAAAACCATATCCGTAGGTAAAACTTCCATCAATGTTATTTTAGGCCTACCTCTAGTCCTAGGCTCCTTAACTAATTTTTTATTGCTCCACCTTATCAGAGCATCGATTGGTTTGTGTTGCATATGTCAAAGATGATTCTTTTTTATCTTGTCCTTAATTGGCAATCTCTAACTTCTCACAAGCACACTTATTCGTATCTTATAATATTGTCTCTCATCAATCTTAGAATTCTTAGTTCAGACACTAATTTACTTGACATGTTTTTAATTGCCTAATACGAAGTCAACCATCTATGTTAGTGCTAACTTTCTAGCCAAGGTAGCTACGAGAATGAGAGGGTCATGCCATAAAATCTAGATGGCCATTGGCTAGTTGACTTGTAGGGAGACCTGTTTTTGGATACACAGTTTAAGCTCATGCGACCAATGAGCATCTCCCAAGTACCCTTAGACCATAAAGAGTATAACAAAGTGGTAAGATGATACAATTTGCTATAGAAGATCGCGTTCATCTCTATGACACATAAAAGCAAAAGTGAAACGTTATGATTTTCGTATCTTGACATTATGGTCTTCTTTGTATTTTTCATCCTTTAATCACAAGCCTTCTAACTTGAAGTGTGCCATATTTGATAATCACTCTTTCTCTACTTTTGCTATTTTTTGCTTAGCTATGTTCTTCATTTTATGTGGTTGTCATTGAGAAGTTGGTATGGAGTTCGGCTAATCATTTCTATTTTGCAGGGCTTTTCTCCTAGCACAAATATTCTTAACAGTGTTATTAGAGATAATAGAATCCTTCGAATTCTCACTCGATTGTAGTCGACTGAATGATACTTCGATCCCATATTTCCTCAAAGATCATCTCCAAGAGCTAGTGTTGTTGAAATGCTCCCATTTCTCTTCACACCTTTTCGCTGCAATCGGAGAAAGGTGCCCTGAGTTAAGGTAAAGTATAGTAGTCACAACTCGTGTTAAGAAGTACATGAAGTTTTATTGAAGTTTTATTTTTAGTTTAGCTGCAGGTAGAATTTCACATCTGTTTGAAGTCCTTTCATATTATGATTTCCTATATTGGGTTTTGAACCAGATGATCCTGGTTGAGTACCTGTTTTTTTCTTGACAAAAAACTACTGTATGAGCAATTGCAACGTCATTAATGTCAATTATTATCCTCGAGAACATGTATACATAACTGGTTTCAAATGTATATATTTTATCCATGTGGTGCCCACGTCCTTAGTTTTCCTAATATTGCAATATTTCAACACCGGTGCCCATATCAAAATCCATCTCTGTGTCTATGCAACATAAATGATATGTGATGGAGGAATCCATATGTAAGTTTTGCTGTGGCATCTTATATGGACATTTGAATTTATATTCAAGAGAAAGTGTCTGTGTTCCATGTTTGTAATGAACACCTCCAAATGCAGTCTCCTAATTAGTGGCAATGATCTAAAAGAAATATTAACCATCTTACCCACATTATTTGCTAATTCTCTGGCAATAACATCTGTTTTTTCTTTACCTCTGGTTTCAGGGACTGTATTGTTTAATGTTTATTGTAATAAGGTTTGTTAGCAGTTCCACCAATACTTTCTATTAAGATCCTTGTTAGGAGTTTGGATTTGGTCCAAATTCAATAATACCCAGGCTCTTCTCTGCGACTTACTACTCATCCGTTGAAGTGGAACCTGACACTACATCTTAAAAGGCACACAGATTTTGCTATTTGCCACACTATGTAATAGGGTTTCTGATCTCAAGTAAGGTAAACAAATATTTCTAGACTCCCTCCATAGATTCACAAACCTTTTCTATCTATTCTTTGTTTCCTTACTGCTGCTTGAAACATTTGGCATTTGGCATGGTTAATATCCTCCTCTGAGATTTGTTAATTTTGATCTATGTTGTATCTTACAATAAAAGATACGTATCTTACGATACGGTATACTACTATTTCATTACGTATCGGTTTATCTATACGATACATGTAGGCTGATAGGGCTGATAGGAGTATCGATTTGTTTACCTGAATCCTGTTTGACCTGTAAAGATGAAACAAATAAAAATTTACGAAGAACTTATTTTAAATCATATTCTTATATGGACTTAGCAGTATAAACCTAAAGTCCTAGAGTTATTGTATGTACGATCATGATACGATACGCAATACACGGTACAATACACAAGCAAATTGATACATGATTGATAAATGAGTTGACAAGCTAGCTTTTAATTTCAATTTATGCATATGATTGACCATGTACAAAGCGAAACTGCTATGGCTGTATGGTATGGCAAACTGAAATCATCAACTTATTAAATGCCAAATAAAGTTTTGATGTAATTTATCATATGCTCGTGTAGCATGGAATAGTTAATGGTGTAATATGGTCAGAGAAATTGTCTATAATGAAAACATCATATGTACCAGTTGAATATACAGGCTTTGTTATTAGTATTGTACAAAACATGATACTTGTCATACGGTATGATACACTACCATTTGATATGGTATCAGTCGGTTGATAAGATGGTCAAAAATTCAGATGATATGCATTTCGTATTGTTCAATACAGTGCTTATCTTCTGATATGTAATATCGTCCGATACATTGAACTTTACTTTATACCCACGGGTGTAAACCCTTAGACCTAACTCACTTCTTTATGTCAGGAAAGCCTAAACTTTTTTGTCCTTTCTTCTTCCCTGAATCCATCAAATCGTAGTGTCTCCTCCACTGCTCCTCTGCGGCTCTGGTCCATCTCCAGATACCGTCCACGTCTCCTATGTCATTAGACCAGATGCATGACCAGACCTCTAGACCAGATGCCTTCAGACCTCTAGGCATCCTCTAGCCCTTTGACAAATCCTACAGACATCCGGCGAGTGGAGACTATTCTCCATACCTTCAAGCTTCCTCCAATAGCATATCTGGCAACAACAAAGAGTTATTTTCAATATTTTTGGTTTTGTTTTTGGTTCTGATAGCTATGTTTTTTTTGTGGTTTTGATATAACAAATAGAATTTGGTGATGTTAGTAATGTTGTTATTTGGGTTGGGATTCAGGAACAAATAGAATTTGATGGCATTCTGTTTGGTCAACTAGTGCGACACATAACTTTTTTTTTACTATGGATCAGCAACAAGTAGAATCTTTAGTGATGGTTTGCAGTAATATTCATTTTTCTTGTGACTGTTATTTTGTTGCACTTGCAAAACAGATGGGGAAATTTTCAGGAAATTATATTAAAATTTCTTTCTGTATGGATGTATGAAGTATAGACCTAGGATTATTGTATCATGCGATATGACACACGAGCCAATTGATACACGATATGTATCTCTACTTGCTTGTTGACAACCTAACTATAGAGAATGTTTGCATATAGCAGTATACTTTACCCAAGTCCCTTTCATTTATTTGTTGAACATTAATGGAAATTGATTAGTAATTTTTTTGATGCAAAATGCCTGTGAGCCCATCATACCTCATGTCATTATAGCTGAATCTAACAATCTACTTCTTGAGGTTTGATGGTTAGGATACGTACCTCTTATTTTCAACATTCCCTTTCAATTATAATGCATATTTTATGTCATTGAAGCATAAGTTTATGAAGACTTCTTTGATGGATTGCAGTATCCATATTGAGAACTTTGCTGCATTTAACTAAGTGCTGGCCTTTGCATGAGCTCCAACCATGAGGACAGCTTGAAATAGTCTGAAAATCTTCCTTTTGGTTTTATGGCAGACTGCTGACATTGGAAGTGGTCAATCATTCTGAGCTTGAATCACCTGATGCCTGCAAGGAAGCCTTAGATATCATGGCTAAGGGATGTCTGCACTTGGAGGTGATGTCACTTGACAAGTTTGTTGTCTACAGAAACTGCCTGTATGAAAGTAGTGATTTCCTTAACAGTCTAATTTGTGTCTGCAATTGTGCAGTCTCTGTGCATAAAATTCCCAGACCAGTATGCTAGTCCAGGTGATTATGAATTTACTGGAATTGTCCTGCCAAATAACATCAAAAGTTTGATATTACAGCCTTTCTATTCGGCAAGCAATGGTCCTGATTCCCGTGGGTTCCAGTCTGCGATCACTTTCCCTTGTTCTGACTGAAATAACAGATATACTGTTGGCCTGTATCACTTTTGAGCTTCCTGTTCTTGCGGAGCTATGCCTTGAAGACAGACCACTACAAGAGCCACCAATGGATAGAGACTTAACCAACACAGGACTTCAACGTTTAGGCCTTTGCAGAAATTTGACAGCCCTCTCTCTAACAAGAAGTAAAGAAAATTGCCCAGCCACTTTCAGAAGGGTAAATGATGTGGGAATGCTACTTCTAGCTGAGAGATGCAAAAGACTTGAATCAGTAAGACTTGCTGGGTTCTCGAAAGTGACTGATGCTGGCTATGCATCTATTTTTCATTATTGCATAAACATAAAAAGATTTGAAATTGTTAATGCACCCTTCTTGTCAGATTTGGCATTCCCTGATGATTGCAATGCCTCGAGCTCCCTGCTTGATGTGAGATTGATATCATGCAAACTTATAACCAGTAATACTGTAAAATCCCTCTCCTTATGTCAAAATTTGGAAGTAATGGACCTTTCAGGTTGCAGAAGCATCTCAAACTCTGGGTTAGTGGCACTTACGGACCTCTGTAAGCTGACTACACTCGATTTGGCTGGAGCTGATATTACTAATAGTGGGTTATCCCTTGGCACGGGCAATTCTCCAATTGCTTCTTTGTGCCTAAGAGGCTGCAAAAGGATTACTGACAGAGGCTTGTCTCTACTGCTGCATGGAAATGGTGTCATCTGTAGAAGTTTAACAAAGCTCGACCTTGGTTACCTTCCAGGGATATCAGATGGAGCTATTACTACAATAGCGGAGCTCTGTAC
>JANAVB010036819.1:3491177-3633353 GCA_029216955.1 Iris pallida
ACTAGAGAAGTTAATCTGCACATAACTTGTTATTTGGTTAACACTATCAATTACTACCTTCCCAGGCATTCAACATAAACTTGAATGTTACCAACAGGGCCGGTCGTGAGATTCAGAGGGACATGTTCAGAAAACTGAATATAAGACCATATTTTATGTATAAAAAAAAAAAATCGATGGTATATATTAATGTCGCTAAGTTTAATTTAATTCTTCTTAAAAACGACCAACGTGTATAAGTAAAATTAATAAGAAAATTTCGTTTTAACTTTCATGTATTGAGAAGAATTGTATTGATCGGATGACTATATCGAAATATTTGAAAAATACTACTCAAATCTACAAAATCTATATATTCATTTGCAGAAGAAGCTTGTTTGCAAAGAAAGACGAAGCATATTAATCAAAATATGCATTCGAATCAAAAATAATTTCTTGCCAGATTCAAAAGGGAAACCTCAAAACTTGCATATAGTTAAAAGTTGGCAAAAGAATTTGTTAAAGAACTTCTATGATGTAAGTTTTCCAAGTTCCTTCATCAATGAGTGCACATTAGTAGTGAACTACCATAGCTAATCAGAAGTTGATCTACATAAACCTTTGACCAAATAGGCAAAAATAACATATTTGCACTACATTGTATCACCATCCCATGTATAATGAAGCATTTATATCTCTAGACTCCCGTTTAATTATTTAATAATGAAAGTTCTACATTAGATTCGTCCATTTTTTTCATTCCATAGACAAACATAGATCACAGAAAAAGCAATGATAATCCATATTGGAGTTTGATCATAAATTTAGACATCTGGTCATAGCCAAGTTAGACCCTAACTACCATATTATGATCAACATATTGTTCCCTTGTCAATTGCATAGCTGTTAGAGTCCCGTCCACTGCACAAAACTCCAAAGCTTTGATGTAGGTTGAGGGTCATAGTATTGCACGGACACGAAAATGGGATATGTATCGTGTTTGTCCCCGTATGTATTTGTGCAACATAGTGAACTACGTATACATGTGTACCTATTTGAAAATGTATGCATCTCATTTATGTATCGTGTCCATATTCGTATTTGTATTCGTACAACGTAGGCCGTATATTATACCATTCTAATTCGTGCTTGCAGTTGAATGTTCATTTTATGAGTTGTGACCTGGATTTACACAATGGCCTTATTTTGCAACTAAATAGTAAATATCATGAACCTTTTCCGAGTTGTAAGTTACTGCCCTAAAGTATTAATTATAATTAACAAGATGTTATTCTAACTGTTATTATTAACAACTAAATACCCTAAACTTTCCTCAACCTACAACTTCCTAATGCTACGCCAATAACAATGATACCCTTCCTATTTCCATTAGTTTTGGTGATGATCTACCTTAATGCAGTTTGTTAATTATAACAGCTCGTGGTGAGGGATTACAGGGCTGTTTCTGAGCATGTGTGAAGTTGTGCAATCGTACAGGATCCCAAAAACCGGAAGGTCCCAAATATTTTAACCTCCGTTATATTAATTACTAATGTGAAATTTCACGTTTTTTAGATTTAGACCTCCCTATTTTTTGCCCCTAAAATGTCATTAAAAATACTTTTTTTAGAGTAGTTAAAAAAAAGTCATTTGTTCGTATTTGTACAGAGCACTTAGAATGTCAGAACACTGTCGTGGGTCCGATGGGTTTGAGAACTGGATTTGCACATTGTCGCCAAAGTCCAATGGGTTTGAGAACTGGATTTGCAAATTGTCGCTAAAGTTCCCGACAAATTTTGAACATGGGTTTGCTCTTATATTGTGCTAAATAACTTCCACTACACCAAAACTCTATATTCCTCTAACAACAACAACCATCAAACTTTGAAAATTAAATTTGACATACAAGCCACTAATGATTCACAGTACCATTAAGAAAGGTTCAAAAGAACAAACTTTGTAGCACTACAGATCCAACCACAGCACAAAACAAAAACAAAAAAAAACAGTTCATTCATACAAAAAGGCATAAAGTTTGCACAGTATTAACCTAAGAAACACAACTTTTTTCATTATATTAAGAGAAATTGAAAATAAAAGTTGGAATTATCTTACAGATCAGAGTACTTTTATGCGGAGAGGAGTACAAGGAATTTGAGAAATATTCGAGACAGGAAGGACTGGATCTGGTTACCACCTTTGGCCGGTGACTGGATCTAGCGGAGACTTCCCATGTCGCTGCTACGTGGCAGTTCTGATTTGTTTCATAGAATAGTCCTGTGAGCACTGGTTTTCGACAGGTGTCAGTTTCTGACTCCTCCAGGAGGGGTCCACTTGTCTTTGGGTTACAGTTGAGCTTATCTTCACGGAATAATCCCTCTCGATTTGTTTTTAAGTTTTTGTCCATTGTCCAAAATGGAATTTGGTTTCCAACTGACTATTGACTTGGACTGATCATCTAAAATGGACACCGTATATCCCTTTTCAACTTTTTTTTGTACTATCGTTGTTAAAATTATCATTTAAATAGATAAATAAATAACTAAAATTAATTAGTATTTAATATTTTTTTTTTTTGAAATCACACGCACACACACAATTGGGGGACTCGAACCTTGCCGGCCCTTCAAGATGTCCGCTCTAATACCACTAGACTAGAGAACTCGGACTATTTAATATCTATTTGGGAATAGAAAAAACTCGAAAAAAATAGATAAAATAAAGAGAAATTTTGAGGTGCATCCCACTCAATTATTATAATGTACAAATTCTCTCAACCTTGACTAAAACTGTCTATGACTGGCGGACAACTTCTTTGACCAAACATTTGGGTCGATAATACCCCTTGTCATCGTCATCTTCCCCGTGTCCCCCTCCCCGTTGCGACCATCGACCATCTCCCCCCCCCCCCTCCAACCTCCAGAGCTCGCTGGCCCCCTCCTCGTCGTGATGCCCCCTCCATGTCGTGCACCCCCTCCCTACCCGTTGTCGTTGCTAGCTACTGTTTTCGCTGTTGTTGCTGTGAGGGAGGGGGAGCAGTGGAGGAGGGGTAGGGCACGGCGGGGGACAACACCGAGGAAGATGACAGGGATATTTTGGTCTAAAATATTTGGTCAAAGGAGTTAACCGTCAATCATAGATAATTTTTGTCAAATTTTTGTCTAAAAATGATATTATTTATGAATAAAATTTTTATTACACACTCATTAACTCAAACTCAATGCCAACCTAAAACCGTAAACCCTCCATGTAGGAAATAATAATGCCTTGTTCTCATTGCTAGGGTTTGTTACAATATATAGTGTCTACATTTGGGCTTATGGGCCATATTTACGTTTACAAATATAATCTAACACCCCCCTCAAGTTGGAGCATGCAAGTCACAAACCTTGCAATTCGGCAAATGGAAAAAATTCTGGACGACAAAAGTACGAGTATAAATCGGCTCAATGCAGATAAAATACGTTCAAAAATTCGGTCAAGTATTCGAAAAATAAAAATATTGAGATTAAAAACTTCACATTCTTAAATATGTTGTCAAATTTGGTTAATTAAACAGGTTCCCAACACGTTTTTTTTTGCCAAATTTTTCAATAATTTATAAAGAACACGTTTAAAATTTCGCATGCTGAAAATTTATGTACTGATTTGGATCTGTTAAAAGTACGCAAGTATTATACGTTTATGAAAGATACGAAAAATTCGCGTATAATACGAGTTTTATTCGGGTGATTGCTAACAAGGGTCACAAATGTCCAACTTGGGAAGGAAAGAATCAAACACATGCTTTCCAAGGGACTTGGTGAAGATGTCAGCTAGTTGAGAAGAAGTAGGAACATGCGAGGCTATTACGGTGCCATCTCGAATAGCATCGCGAACAAATGCAAATCTACCTCAATATGCTTACTGCGCTCATGAAATACCGGGTTCTGAGCCAGGTGCAGGGCAGACTGACTGTCACAATACACCGACATAGCAGACTCCTGGCGAACGCCCAAACACACCAATAACTCCTTCAACCATTTCAACTCACAAACAAGCGCAGCAAGAGATCGGTATTCAGCTTCAGCGAAAGATCGAAAAACAGTTGATTGCTTCTTGGTCTTCCAAGAAATAGGAGACCCCCCCCAGAAACACCAACCAGCCTGTAACAGAGCGGCGAGTCAAGGGACAACTGGCCCAGTCGGAATGACACCAACCAGAAAGACGAAGATCACAATCAGCTTTCAAAAGATACCCTGTCCCGGTGCATGTTTGAGATATCTGACAACCCTCAAAGCAGCATGCCAATGATCTTGTCGAGGCTCCTGTAAGAATTGAGACAAGATATGCACAGCATAGGCTAAGTCAGGACGAGTAAACGATAGATAAATCAACCTCCCAACCAGCCTCCGATAAGACTCTGCATCCGCCATCTTTGGACTAGTCGATTCTGCCAGCTTGTGATTGGGCTCCATAGGAAAGCCAGCGGGTCGAGACCCCATCAAGCCGCATTCTGAAATGATGTCCAAAGCATACTTCCTTTGACACAAGGAAATTCCTTCTACACTCCGAGCCACCTCTATGCCAAGGAAGTACTTCAACACACCAAGGTCCTTCATGTGAAAGCAAGAACTAAGGTACTTTTTGAAAGCATCTAAAGCACATGTGTCATTACCAGACACAATCATATCATCCACATAGATCAAAACATGCAACTCTACCTTCCCTTTAAAAAGAGAGAAAATGGAATAAAAATGAGATTGAATAAATCCATAGGATATCAGAGAAGCAGCAAGCTTAGCAAACCAACAACGTGGTGCCTGTTTCAATCCATATAGAGACTTACGCAGGCGACACACTTTGTTGGGTTCACTATGCAAAAAATCTGGCGGCAACTTCATATACACTTCTTCTGTCAGATCTCCATAAAGAAAAGCATTGTGCACATCCATCTGGTGCAAAGTCCATCCTTTCACAGCTGCAACAGCCAAAAATGCCCGAACTGTAGGCATCTTAGCTACCGGAGCAAATGTCTCTGAATAGTTGATCCCCTCAACCTGATGATTACCGAACACAACCAGCCGTGCCTTTAAGCGCTCAACACTGCCGTCGGATTTGTACTTTATTTTGTACACCTATCTACTTCCCAATGCTTTCTTCCCAGGAGACAAATTGACAAGACTCCATGTCCCACTATCTTCCAGAGCCTGTATTTCAGTTTACATTGCATAGCCGCGCGCCAGCCTGAATCTCGCGAGGCCTGGCGATATGAAGTAGGCTCAACACCTGTAGTGATAGCTGCAAGAAAATCTCTGTGTCCAGCAGTAAATATGTCATAACTTAGAAATTATGTTATAGGACACGAAGTACCTGAGGAAGTGACGGGAACAGTTGAACTGTGGTGAAGGGGGGACTTTTACTTCTAACAGCATTCGTCACAAAATCCTGTAATTGTACTGGCTATGATTTCTTTCTCATTTCTCTTCCCAATACTACCTCGCCGGGCACCTCTGGCAACACTGTATTCCCTGTACCATCAGTAGTACCCGTATCACCCCAGCAGACTCTCCTGTCAATACTTCTGCATCTACTTGTGCATCCTCGACACTCGGTGCCAAGCCATCATCAACCACTCCGGCCTCAGCAACCGTAGCCGGCACCATCCCAAAAGCCTCTATATCGTCTTCCGACACCTCAATAGATGGATGGCGTGTCACAGAAGACATCTCGCTAGCAGAGCCACACCCAGGAAATTCTTTTTCATAAAAAGTAACATCACGGGACACAAAAAATTCACCAGTCTCCAAATCATACAGTTGCCATCCCTTTTTATCAATTGGATACCCAACAAAGATATATTTACTGCTCCTGGTAGCAAATTTATCATATCGGAATTTCAAATCATACGCATAGCACAGACAACGAAAAATACGTAGATGATCATACGAAGGAGCCGAACCATATAAAACTTCATAAGGAGACTTAAAATTCAAGATACTAGAAGGGGTTCTATTTATCAAATAACATGCACCCAGAATACATTTCCTCCAAAAATCTACGGAAAGAGAACCCTGAAATCTCAATGCCCTGGCTACATTTAAAATATGTCGATGTTTTCTTTCCACCCTTCCATTCTGTTGAGGTGTCCCAACACATGATGTTTGGAACAATATACCTTGAGACGAAAAATAATCTCGTAAACAATTAAATTCAGTGCCATTGTCACTCCGCACACGACGTATATCAGCCCCAAACTGACGCTTCACCATAGCAATAAATTTAAGAAACATAGAATAAACAGCACACTTATCCGTCAATCACTACCAAAATATGTCGATTTAGCGACGGCCAGATCCGTCGCCCATCCGTCGGCAATTTGTATTAGCGACTGATCACTGACGGATCTTGGTCAAAATAATCCGTCGGCAATCAGCTCGTCGCTAATAATGATCCGTCGCTAAGTAGTCGTCAAGCGACGAAATAGCGACGACTTTTCGTCATCACAATACGATGCATTAGCGACGACTTTTCGATCTTTCGTCGATTTCAAGTATTAAATACTGAACTGTGTAGAAGCTAGCGACGGATAATCCGTCGATAAACCGTCGTAACAGCGTATCAGAGGGTATCGTTCGGTCGAGGCGATCTTGGCTTGGCCAGTGACATAGCCAACCAAGCCACTTTTCGACGGCCTTAGCCTTGCAACGGCTGCTGGAAGACATCGCTCGGTCGAGGCGATCGCTCGCTCAGGTAGGGTAGTTTCGGTAAACTTGCTCATCTTAGCCTTCACATAATAAATCGTATGTTTTCAACTTGCACAAGTAGGCTTAATAATAAAAGAGGTGAATCCACATAGCTAAAGGGAATAATCCCGACGGGTCGAATTGAGTTAGAATATGGAAAGGTCCAATGGTCGGCTTAGAGTTGTTGCACGGCGTACTTTGAAAATGACACTCGATCCTTCGTCCCGTGGCTTGGGAGAAGGAAAGTTGGTTGAGTAGGCGAAGTATGAAAGTAGCCTAAGTCATAGGCGTCGCCCGCATGAATGTTCATAAAGCATGTACGGTCCCGTCGTCCAAGGCTTGGCATAGCCTTGGCTTGCCCATGAGTTAAGTTGCGTTGAGCGGCTTGTGACCTAAGTCTAGGCACCCGAGTGACTTGGTCGTTCAAGTTGGATGCGTGCACGGCACGATCCGTTAAGGCAAAGCTTGACGCAGCCTTTGCTCGTTAAGTTGTTGCGAAGTTAAGTTAGGCAAAGTTATGCCGGTCGACCTAAGACATTACAAGCACTGTCCCGCACCTTCGCGACTTGTCAAGTTATGTAGTCCCACGATCTCAAGGCCCGTCGACTTGGGCAGGAGTGTCACGCAGAGCACGATTGGCTTAAGGCACGATGAACGGGCTTAGTGTTTAAGGCAATGATCACAATTGATTCAAATTGAGTTTGAGAAAGGACTATCAGGCATTCATGAGTTGAACCAAATGATAGGGTAACAAGAAAGGAAATGCTCACGACCGTGGGTCGTCGAGGGGTCTCAAGAAAAAGAATGCTCACGACCGTGGGTCGTCGAGGGGTCTCAAGGATAGAAGTCTTGGTTTTGGTAGAGGAATGACTGTGTGAGACACCAGTTTTGTCGAGTCTTGCATGGTCATTTGACAACTTGTCGACAAGGGCGATGAACCCTCGAGCGGTAACCCTGGGCCATGGGGCCGACTCGGCCTAGGAGGGAACAGGGTATAGTCGTGCGTAAGGTTTTGGCACAGGTTAAGCGGGGACTTGCGACGGGGCTAGCTACTTACGTCGAAAGGATCCCGATTAACAAAACTATACGTCAAGGTATAGCTTGTGATGCTAGTGGCCAAGTTCATATAGATGTCGACAAATAGTGGCTATCCGCATGTATGCCTTTGGATTGAGTTGAGTTGAAGGTGTGTACAGTTAGAACACAAAGTTTGGGCCTAAGATTGGATTTCAACATAGGCGTCGTGCTTCGGCACGAGATGTGGCGTCAAGTCTTGAGTTGTCGGCATATAAGTTGCTTAAGTTGGTTGAGTTGTTTCAAGTTTAAGTTAGAAAACGTCGTAAGGCAAGTCGGTCAAGTGACCCTAAGTTCACAAGTCTCGATTTGGTCAGTTGGTGGTCAAAGTAGCAAGGGCCGCTAGGCGGCAAGGGCCGCGAGGCGGCGATATGGTTAAGTCTTACTGAATTGCGATGCACGGCCTCAGCAAGGGTTTGTAGCACGGTCACACGAAAAATGGAGCTTAATCGCGTAGTTGTGTCTTTGATTTTAAGCGTGTAAGGCAAACACGACTCGATAGGTTAACGTTGTTGGCACGAGAAGGGTCTTGAGGTAAGGTATGAGTTAACATTGTCGTTGCAAGCACGAGATGGTCTAAAGACACAAAATAGGCAAGGCGTCGGTCATAAAACTGATCCTAAGGCAAGACTAGAAAGACAATTGATAAAAAGGGACTATGTTGTACAAAGTAAATAAAACGTGCGGGTTTTGTATGGGTGGGCGAGGAGCTCATTCCACCAGTACAATTGAGTACTGACACCCACATAGTTTTCATGTGCAGGCACAGGTAGAAGCTCGGCGCGGAGCTCGCTTGGATGCGTCGAGGCACGGAGTTCCTTGGCGACTCGAAGCGTGCGGTCGCATGGAGAAAAGACTTATACGGGACATAATATATGGACATCGCCTTTCGAAGCTTCCGCTGGATCAAGATTTGTAATTGAGAGATGAGAGAGAACTGAGTGAACTTGTAAAGAGTGAGCTTGAGTGATTGTAATATTGGCCTTGCGCCCCCAATGTAACCGTTGTTTCAATATCAATAAAGAGCTTCTTTTGAATGACTTGTGTTTGTTCTAAATTTCCGCTATGTTCAATGTCTCTGCATGGGACTTGTGCGACGACCCCGTCGCAGCCACTGAAATCGGCCGTTATGGAACCCGCCTTGCACGAGCGCAATCTAGGCTCGTGCGGCATCACTCCTTAGGGAGGACGATCACTCGTACGGGAGTGGACGTGACATAATGGTATCAGAGCACGGCTTTACGTCCTTGGACTATCGATTGAATTCTTTAATTCCGTTTTTTTCGTAAACTCTAAATTGTTGCTTCCGATATTGATATCGTTGGTGCGCTCTCTCTCAAATGTCCCACGGGATGTCCATACAATAAGTCTAACTATTTTGCAAAATATAGGAGAACAGTTTTTGACAAGAAACAAAAAATGGTTTGCGTAAGCACGGTTGGCTAAGTAGGGCTGGGCATATACACCGAAAGTTGTGTCGACCTTAGAAAAGTCGAGTACGGGAATCTAATTGTGTTGGACGAGAATGAGTTGAACTCTTGAGTAAAGTGAGATGACTATCGATAGGGGTGCTATCGAGACGATAACGTCGGTGCGATATAAGGTGAGCGTGCTTGAAATTTGAGAAATCGTTCGGACCGAAAACTTGATAAAGTCGATTTTGATTCGAATGATAAGTTGAGGATTTGTTGAATGACTTCATCCCTGAGTGGTGTATGCGATAGCCTCAGGGATGTCGATCGATTGATAAAGAATGATGCAAATTGAGGAAATACGTTGGTCGATGACTTAAGATAAACGGATGAACGATACGTGAATTTGGTTTAAGGAAAATCGATGTTGTGAATGATTCGAGGGATAATGATCGAGCTTGAATTTGAATGTCGAGGAGATTGTCCAGTCGGACGGTAGCATCGTTCGCACGACTCGAAATTTGGTTGCAAAGAAGATCGTCAGGTTACGCATATCATCGATGGTATTGAGGCGTATCAAAGATCGATATGCGATAACTCGGGGGTACTCTGACTCGGCGAATGACGATCGTGCAAGTGTTATTGTTCGGTTGGATGCTATAAAGGATTTTGATTGAGATGAATGTTGAAAATGAAAGTGTCTTGATGGTTACGCAGATAACCACAGCGTCGACATTCTTGTCTTGCGCGAGCGCAACTCTAGCCTCGCACATGCGTTGCGTCGAATTTGAGGCGATCGTTCCGCGTGAGCGCTGACATGGTGATTCATGTCGCGGGAATGATCGAACTCGGAAAATCAGGATGCGGCAACGTTGATTGTCTCGACTTGTCGGTTTGACACGAAGGTGAATTCGAGGATGTTTGGACTTATGACTGATGAGTGAAAGAAACTTGAGAATTGAGTAGGTCCAATCCGTGCATCGAGAATGAACTAGTCTAGACGCAAAACAAGAGTTACGTCCCGATGAGGATGATTATCCCACGGAAGCGTGCATGGTGATTCATGCCCACCGTGGAAAATCTGACTCGCGTGAGATCGGGACATAAATATTGTTAAGCTAGACGACCTCATGATCGATTACGTGAATTGGAATAGATGACTTAGGAAATATGGAATGTGAATTTTGGTTAGCAATGAATTACGTCATAGCGTGCTCGAATTGAGAAAGATTGATAGGCGATCTGTGTCGAACGTGTTCAAAGAGATAGACTATGCGAAATGGCTTGTGGAACGAGTGAGATTGATATGTTAAGGAATTGGTTGAAACGTAAGTTGTCATAGGATGGCTTTGCTGAACGACTCAGACCCCGTGCGACGAAATATTGGGATGTGTGTAGGAAATCGATGTTCGATGTTTAGAAATCGGAGTGATGCGAGCTTGGGTAGAAAACCCCGTACTATCAACTTGGTTTGACCTTAGGATGGGGTCAGTGTTGATATCGTTGTTTGGGAACTATGATTCCAATACTGACGGAAAGACATAGCCTAGCGGTTAGGCAGACGTTCCGGTGCGGAGCGATAGGAATGGTGAAGGCACCACTCATGAGGCTCGGTTGACATGCATGTATATCAAGGACGCTTGAATGCGTGTACGATCCGACTCGAGTGGTGATGGCGGGATTCGCTATCACGAGGCTTGGTTGAAATGTATGTATTTTGGGGACGCCTAAGATATGTGCACGATCCAACTAAGTGATACGTGAATCAAGTGAGACTTGAGGAATAGAAAAGTGTCGAGGATTTTGAAATCATATTGAAGGAAAGATTGAGAGTAGCACGAGCGTGGCTCGGATTTGGGAAACGCATAGGAGAAGTGTGTGCGAGAGTCCTTGAACGTTGAGTAAAGCGATAAATCGATAAGTGTACTCAGTTAGTTTCGAGGACGAAACTTTTTCTGAGTGGTGTATGATGTAGTGCCCCGTCCCGCTCAGTCAATCGGAAGAATCGAAACGCCGACGGCGTTCGGCCTTAGCCTTGCAACGGCTGCTGGAAGACATCGCTCGGTCGAGGCGACCGCTCGCTCAGGTGGGGTAGTTTCGGTGAACTTGCCTCATCTTAGCCTTTACATAATAAATTGCATATTTTCAACTTGCACAAGTAGGCTTAATAATAAAAGATGAATCCACATAGCTAAAGGAAATAATTCCGACGGGTCGAATTGAGTTAGAATATGGAAAGGTCCAATGGTCGGCTTAGAGTTGGTGCACGGCGTGCTTTGAAAATAACACTCGATCCTTCGTCCCGTGGCTTGGAGAAGGAAAGTTGGTTGAGTAGGCGAAGTATGAAAGTAGCCTAAGTCATATGCGTCGCCCGCATGAATGCTTCATAAAGCATGCACGGTCCTGTCGTCCAAGGCTTGGCATAGCCTTGGCTTGCCCATGAGTCAAGTTGCGTTGAGCGGCTTGTGACCTAAGTCTAGGCACCCGAGTGACTTGGTCGTTCAAGTTGGATGCGTGTACGGCACGATCCGTTAAGGCAAAGCTTGACGCAGCCTTTGCTCGTTAAGTTGTTGCGAAGTTAAGTTGTTGCGAAGTTATACCGGTCGACCTAAGACATTACAAGCACTGTCCCGTACCTTCGCGGCTTGTCAAGTTATGTAGTCCCACGATCTCAAGGCCCATCGACTTAGGCAGGAGTGTCACGCAGAGCACGATTGGCTTAAGGCACGATGCACGGGCTTAGTGTTTAAGGTAATGATCACAATTGATTCAAAGTGAGTTTGAGAAAGGACTATCAAATAGGCATTCATGAGTTAAACCAAATGATAGGGTAACAAGGAAGGAAATGCTCGCGACCATTGTCGAGGGGTCTCAAGAAAAGGAATGCTCGCGACCGTGGGTCGTCGAGGGGTCTCAAGGATGAAGTCTTGGTTTTGGTAGAGGAATGACTGTGTGAGATGTCAGTTTGTGTCGAGTCTTGCATGGTCATTTGACAACTTGTCGACAAGGGCGATGAACCCTCGAACGGTAACCCTGGGCCATGGGGCCGACTCGGCCTAGGAGGGAACAGGGTATAGTCGTGCATAAGGTTTTGGCACAGGTTAAGCGGGGACTTGCGACGGGGCTAGCTACTTATGTCGAAAGGATCCCGATTAACAAAACTATACGTCAAGGTATAGCTTGTGATGCTAGTGGCCAAGTTCATATAGATGTCGGCAAATAGCGGCTATCCGCATGTATGCCTTTGGATTGAGTTGAGTTGAAGGTGTGTACAGTTAGAACACAAAGTTTGGGCCTAATATTGGGTTTCAACATAGGCGTCGTGCTTCGGCACGAGATGTGGCATCAAGTCTTGAGTTGTCGGCATATAAGTTGCTTAAGTTGGTTGAGTTATTTCAAGTTTAAGTCAAAAAATGCCGCAAGGCAAGTCGGTCAAGTGACCCTAAGTTCACAAGTCTCGATTTGGTCAGTTGGTGGTCAAAGTAGCAAGGGCCGCTAGGCGGTAAGGGCCGCGAGGCGGCGATATGGTTAAGTCTTACTGAATTACGAGGCACGGCCTCAGCAAGGGTTTGTAGCACGGTCACACGAAAATGGAGCTTAATCGCGTAGTTGCGTCTTTGATTTTAAGCGTGTAAGGCAAACACGACTCGATAGGTTAACGTTGTTGGCACGAAAAGGGTCTTGAGGCAAGGGATGAGTTAACATTGTCGTTGTAAGCACGAGATGGTCTAAAGACACAAAATAGGCAAGGCGTCGGTCATAAAACTGATCCTAAGGCAAGACTAGAAATAATTGATAAAAAGGGACTATGTTGCACAAAGTAAATAAAACGTGCGGGTTTTGTATGGGTGGACGAGAAGCTCATTCCACCAGTACAGTTGAGTACTGACACCCACATAGTTTTCATGTGCAGGCACAGGTAGAAGCTCGTGGCGCGGAGATCGCTTGGATGCGGCGAGGCACGGAGTTCCTTGGCGACTCGAAGCGTGCGGCCGCATGGAAAAAGACTTATACGGACATAATGTATGGACATCGCCTTCCGAAACTTCCGCTGGATCAAGATTTGTAATTGAGAAATGAGAGAGAGCTGAGTGAACTTGTAAAGAGTGAGCTTGAGTGATTGTAATATTGGCCTTGCGCCCCCAATGTAACCGTTGTTTCAATATCAATAAAGAGCTTCTTTTGAATGACTTGTGTTTGTTCTAAATTTTCGCTGCTATGTTCAATGTCTCTGCATGGACTTCTGTGCGACGACCCCGTCGCAGCCGCTGAAATCGGCCGTTATGGAACCCGCCTTGCACGAGCGCAATCTAGGCTACGGCATCACGCCTTAGCGAGGACGATCGCTCGTACGGGAGTGGGGCGTGACAAATGCCGTCGCTAATAAAGGACGGATTAGCGACGGAATACTGACGGATAATTCGTCGACCATGTTCTGAAAATGCTTGGCATTTCCAGAACCATGGCGACGGATAAGTCGTCGCTAATCCGTCGCTCATCAGTCGACGAAGCGACGGACTAGTGACGGATAATCCGTCGCCATTATTCTGGAAATGTCATACATTTCCAGAACCTTGGCAACGGATGTTCCGTCGCTATTCCGTCGAACTATGTATTTCCAGAACCTTGGCGACGGATTTTTCGATGCGAATCCGTCGATCCCCCGTCGCTAACTGGAAACAATTTCAAATCTCCAGGTAGCGACGATATTCTGTCGAAAGGTAGTCGAAAACTGGAAATATCCGTCGTTAAGCGGTCACTAGTCCGTCGCTAACTGAGATTTTTTTGAAAATAATGCAGAGCTTTCCTTGTTCACACAAATATGCATAAACCAAACCAATATATAACGCACACCAATTATCCAACAATCACATAGACCAAATGTATAATGCACACTAATTATCCAACAATCACATAGACCAATATATAATGCACACCAATATAAAATTATCATAAATATTCTAAAACCATAAACTAATATCGTCGTTATAATCCAAAATTCCCACAAATATTCCAAAATTCCCATAAATATTCTAAATTTTCTTAATTACAATACTTTAAGGATGAGGAGGAGTTCGATTGCTCGGTGGTGGTAATCCCTGCTGCGACGACGAATATACTGCTCTACTAGGTACGACGGCAAGTCGTCGTAGATACTGCTCGGAAGTCGGCGTAGCTGCTCTGGCGACATGAGATCAAGGAGTGTCGTCACAGTCGGAGGCAGTACCAGAGGGGTAGCAGGGTTGAAAGAAAGATGATCGACGAAAAAAGGACCGGAGTAGCAGTCGACGGACCGACACCAGTAGAAGACGGACCGACACCAGCAGCAGACGGACCGACAGCAGCAGACGGAGGCAAAAAGTACGTGGCAATTTGCTCCCAAGGACGATACCGCCTCGTGCAGCTGCGTAAGCTGCGACCTAACATCATCGTCTGCCGGGGCCGCGAAAGTTGGCGGTGTCGGTGGAAATCTCTGAGTCGCCATGTGCAACGGCCCTAGGAAGCCGACTCCGTACAGGTACCCTTTTTTAAAGCTTCCGACGGTATCTACGAACAAGTCGTTACGAGCGGCCAAAGAAGAGGGCGTCCGGGCGGGCGTCGTTTCACCGATATCCTCGGTCTCAGTTAACTGAGCTCGACTAAGGGCCTCACGATACGCAGCCTATCAAATGAATGTGTTTTTATTATAAGATTTACCTAAGTTGTAATCTAAATCCTATGTTTCACTAAGCTAAGTGTGAATCCTAAGTTTACCTAAGTTATAGTCCGAATACTTTTAATTATAACGTAAATCTCATTAACATAAGTACTTACATCAGTCTCCTTGGCCCTCTCATCGACGAAGCTTCCGTCCTTCCGTCTCTTGTGCGTATGCTGGAAGACGTCGTGCATGGTGACCGATTCTGGCGCCCTTTCCTCCTTCACCGCCCGTTGGGTCTGTATACAAATTTCTATAGAACTTAATTAACTCCGTATATTAATAATACCTAATTTGATAGTAAAATAAATTTACGGTATCTCACCAGATCTGCAAGCGTCGCTGCGTGGGCCTGGATCCCCTCCGTATGAAGGCCCGCGGCCCGTCGGTTCGCCTTCTCCGATTTTTTCTTGTACGCAGGAGTATTCATCATATCTAAGAGGTCCTCATAATAGTCCTGCCGGATCCAATTCGGCCTTGTCTGCCCCATTTTTAGGTCATGAATTATATTGTATCTTCTTCGAGGCATCACTTTTGTAGGTCCTGCGGATCGCGTCCTCGCGATGGGGGGCCACCAGTACGTCGTCTAACATACAAATTCAATTATCACGTAATTTAAAAAATGGTTGATTAAAGAGTAACTAATAATTAACTAGAAGATATAGATATATACCCTCAACTCGTCGAGCCAGACGTACTTCAAGTTTAGGGGCACCGACGAAAAGTTGAGGTAGGGACCATGGAAGTTAGCCCTGATAATTTCTCCAAGAGCCCTGGCAACATTAAACGGAAAAAACCTACAAAGAAGAAACGACTGGATTATTAACTTGAATAAATGAAAGAAATTTAATAAATTATCTTAAATTTACTTACGAGGTCCCCGCGGGCCATAGCTCTCGTCGGAACTCGCCTCTCTGGTGCCGTCGGAGGATCCGCGGGTCCACGAATGTACTCTCCAGTAATCGGATGGAACCGAGAATGGGGGTACTCTGGGGCCCACTGTGCAGTAACTGGGGGATCCACTGGTGGATCCACTGGTGGGTCCGCTGGTGGGTCCGATAGCGGAACGGATATGCTAGCAGATCCAGACTCATGCCTCGATGAAGTAGTCGATCGACGGCGGGATACGTCTGTGCCCGGGGTACTCTCCGGGTCGGGCTCGCTGGATGGGGTCACATCCCGAGAAGATTGAATGCGACCACGACCACCAGCACCACTACGACCACGACCACCACCACCACACCAGCACCACGACCACCACCAGAACCACCCACGGCCAGCCATCATGACCTGTAAATAGAACACATAAACATAATTAACAATATAAAAGTGTAAATGAATATAAAATTCTAAACTAAAATATACATACTACCAGTAGGGAGACGAGTGCCGCCGCGACGAAAAAGACTAGGAGTGCCATCTGCAATAAGTAAATAATCGAACAAAAAAAATGAATTCAGGTAATTACTTTTATGAGGTCAAGCTTAATTCACGTATGTCACTTCCATTCCCAGAATACGTATTTTAAACACTAGTACAGCTGGAATGTATTTATTTAATATTTATCATGTATTGTTCTGTAATTAAACCCCTTTAATTTTATGTTAATTAATTTTCTACAATTTTATTTCCGTATTTTATTTTCTGCTTTCATACTCAGCTTTAACTTTACTTTAGGTTCGGCTTGGATTGGACTTAGTATGCTGTTTTATCTTGAACCAAACACAAACCCCTACCTACCACCACCCCTCCCATTTAAAGCCATCCCCTTTCTCTCTCTTCATTACTTCACAATAATCTCCTTCTTCCTAATAACTCCTTCCCCACCTACCAGCCACCAAGGCAAGTGCCAAACTTGCTTCTTGATGGACCACCATTATTATTGTTCCATCATCTTCCTTACTTGATTTTGAGCTCTTTAGTACTTAGCATTTCCAATTTCCATGGTTCATTTCTTGTAGATCTAAGTTTAATGCATTTTCGGATTTCTTAGGTTTTGATCTAGTAAACTTTATTATCTTTAAGTTTTGATGGTTCTATGTTGTAGAAATTTTGTTCTATCCCATTTTGACCTATGGAAGTTCATATTTGGGCTTGGAATGAAGGATTTAGAGAGCTTAGAAGCAATGGTTTCCATGGTTCTGTCCTTAGAAAAATTCGGAGAAGAAGAACAGACCTGACCGTATGAGTTTTTCATGCGGCAAGTCATTTCCAGCCGCATATAATTTTTGAGCCGCATAAGAGGAGCTGGCCGCATGAATAGTTCGGCCGCATGAAGCGTAGCTAGCCGCATGAAGAGTTTCAGCATGAAGATTCCGGCCGCATGGCATTTTCTTGGCCGCATAAGTTTTCTTTAGCCGCATGAGCTTCCATTAGCTGCAGCCACATGAGTTTTCATTTGGACGCAGCCGTATGAGTTTTCATTTGGCCGCAGCCGCACGTACTCCTGTCCATCGTAGCCGCATGAAGAGTTCGACCGCATAAGAGATTTTTAGCCCATGGACTAAAACATTTCTCCGCCGCATGGGCACTACTTTTCTTTAGCCGCATAGACTTTGTTTCTTCTTCAGCCGCATGATACTGCACCCTCTTGGCTGCATGCCAGCGAGCCGCATGAGGCTTAGTCCCACCCTAGTCACATGAGCGAGAACCCCAGCCGCATAAGGCTTGTAACTTCTCGGCCGCATAGGCATTGAGCCGCTTGGAATCCCAATTACCTGGTCGCATGAACTATAGTCCCTAATGCCTTTTGGCTGATTCTCGTCCCTGAGTTAACATTGATTGACATTAATTAACATTGATTGACATGGATTGGTATTAATTAACATTAAAATTTGTTATCTTGGCATTAATTAGCATTAACTGTTACCTAAATTAATTATTGATCATGCGTTCCTAGTTGGAACCAAGAGACTGGCTAGTCGTCTTATTGAATAGAATGAATGAGACACGTTCATGTTAACTATGAACTATTAAAATCGACTGGCTAATCCCGAATATTGGCATACAGCACATGCAGGCTTCAATTTATTTGTTATTTATTTATCTTACCAAAGCAGCATGTGTACTTTATGGTCAAGGCATGATTTTTTCGTGGTTAGTTTGATTGTTGCATTACGCTATGTAAGACCTACAACCTAACCGCACGGGTATCGCTGTAGGGTTGTGCAAATCGTACCCCGTACGAAAGTACTCATCTTGAATGACCATGATCCACGGCATGAGATTTCACTCAACGTGGAGACAATTAAGTTAAATAAAATGATTGCATAGAGAGAATGGACTCCCTTCTTATATGGAAGCTCTCTTGGGACTATTAAGTACCCGACAGGCCGGCTGGTTTCCACAGATACTGTAAATCTGCCACACGGGCAGGGAGCGGTATCTGCTTATATTATTTATTATATTGTATATTGGCGACGGACGTCCCGCTGGGACTCGTCTAATTCATGATTGGCGCAATTGATTGACTGGGTAAACTAGCCTTGCTTGCACATAGTAAGAACTGAGGAATCTCTATTGCATAATTCCAGGATAACTTGGAACTTACAGTAGCAAGCCATAGTAGTTGTATGGCCGTTTAAATTGATTTGTTTATGTACTGTACCTACTCTGTTACCTAGCTGAGATGATCAGAATGTCAGGACATGACGGGCCAACTTCTGTCCTTGTTTGGTTGGGAGGTTGGTTCGAAGTATCGTGACGTGATGTGAATCCTAGTAGATAGCAGAGGTCTATTATCGCATTCTCTTATTACTAACTTCATTCCTCATATCGTGCTCCCTTACGGTACTTGCTATTAGAGGTCTAACCTTTCTGGTTTTGCATGGCCAGATTTAGAGTCAGTCCCCGAGGATCCAGCTTACTTCTAACTCCAAGATGGTCAACACTAGAGGGATGATCGCAGGAGGACTCGAGTGGGTTTCTTACTTCACGCTCGTTTTGTGAAATACTTTATACTTTGTCGTTTGGCACCGACATGTTAGTCGGATTGTCTTGTACCTACTTTTTACATAATTGTAACTAAGTCAGACTGCAGCTGATAACAATTGTGTATACTTACTATATCATCTGGCTGTGTCTTGTAAAGCCAGATATCAAGAACATTTTGACTGAGCGTTTGGGACGCCTTACTGCTTTATCTCACATGTTCTCTATTTAAGTTTCTTGTTTGAATGATTGAGACAATAGATGTGAAGGGACCATAGGGAGACTTTTATGTAATATGCACCCCCTCGTCTAGTAGACAGCATTTGTCACGCCCCGATCCCGGAGGATCGAAAACTAGCTACTGGGCGTGATGTCGTACAAGTCTAGATTGCACTTGTACAAGGCAAAACCATTACAGTTCCTGGTAATTCTCAGAAAACATCGACAACGCAGCGGAACCAAGCAGATAAATTGAAGTCACACAATTTATATAGAAATGTCTCTTTATTGATAATCAAAATGGATTACAAGACTTGCAGCAGAATACAGAGTTTACAACTGTTTACAAGACTCGCAGCGGAATACAGAGTTTACAACTGTTTACAAGACTTTTGAATAGCCAACTGAATGTATACACTTGCCCTTTAGGCTACAAATGAATATACCGACTTCTTTACAATGAACTTGCCAATATGGCTACAATCTCACTGGTATAACTGAGTTCCTATGTTCCATACATTATGTCCCGTATAGCAGAAGACATCGTCTTGCAAGAAGAGCTTCTGCACACCCATCCGATTCATCGATGCCAAGCACTGATTCACAGGATTTCCTTCCAAGCAAACACCTGTAATATTGCCCACAATGTGGGTCAGTACATCATCAATGTACTGGCGAGCGGTGCTGGCCCAACTCACCTAAGAAGACAACACTAAGTAATCATGTTACAGAACATTATTAATAGTGGTCTTTCTTGTTGCCTTAGGGTCAATTTTATGTTATAGCCGACAAGAAGTAAAGCATGCAAATCTCATAGCCAACATAATTTAAAGCATACTGTTATCACCCTTTGGTGATTCTTACCCACGGTCGTGTAGCCATCCCTGTACATTATAATACTTACTCTGCCTGCACAAGACATTGTTAGAAACAATATCATGATTCAATATGAATATCACCGTTCAGGTGATTCTTACCAACCGCCGATATCCTTCCCTGTATTTGAGTAATAACTTACTTTGCCTGCATAAGACATCATTAGCACCTGACCTATCTATATGAAGGTCACTGGCGACACGCCATCCTGGACCGTCTTACAGGTATACAACGCCCTTGCCAGTGCAGGTAGCTAGCCCCACTGCAAGTCCTGTATACCATGCTACTACTTCAGCACTGCCACTACTTCGGCATTGGTTTCCCCTAGGACGAACCGGGTTCCATGGCCCAGGAATACCGTTCGAGAAACCACCTTGTCGACAAGTTGTCCATGACCATGCAACTATATGCAACTTATCTAAGAAGAAAACATATAATGCATGATAAGGAAAACTAAGAAAAACCATCATTCTCATTCGTATTGCCATCTTGCCATCTAGCCATCTTGCCTTGAGCCAATGCTCACACTATCATCTGCCCAATCCAGGGTCTTGGCGTAATCAACATTCTATATCGGCGACAGGATAATAGAATGTTGTTACCCAATGCCTTGCCACATCTTTGATACCAAACATCTTTCCAACCAAACTCAATGTACTCACCGCCCAATTCCTGGGACTTAGCATCTGTTTAGCATTCATTCATTTGAATGCAATTCAAGCATACTCACTGCCCAGTTCTTGGGTCTTAGCATCTGTTTTACCATCTATTCATTGAGCCAAAGCTCAATATACTCACCGCCCAAGTATTTAGGACTTTGCCATCACCTGTGATGTAATTCATCGCAACAGTGTACAAGCATACAATTTATCTAGCCACACCAGTTTATGTTCAGGTGATTATTATCTTTCATTATCTTTCTCGAATTCCATGCAAGGTGTTATTGAACAGCACAATAAGAAATAGCACACTATCCTTTATTTTAAGCGTGAAGCTAAAGGATCTTTGAAGGGTTCAACACTACTCACATTCATAGGACGATTCCCGCCACGATCGTATAGACTTCCAAGCAATCCCTCGCATAATCCCAAGTCCAACAAGGCTTCACGAACCAACCATCCATCATAAGGCATCTTGCGGGTCGGGGCACTACATATATACCACCCAGAAAAAGTTTTGTCCTCGAAACTTAAAACAAAACTCATCCCCAAAACTTCAACCAAGCTTTTCATGAAACTTCTCAATAATCAACTTGCACCATTTAATATTCTTCTGCAATCTCTCGATTAATTTCAAGTAATGTACCATCTCGTTACAGCATCCCAATTAATTCAACATAGTTTACCATCTTTGATCTTTCCTCCGACACTCGTGCCAATCCTTAGCACATGATAATCCTTCCCGTGGCTTCGTTTGAATTCAGTATACCACTTAGTTGGAATCATACACATATTTTAGGCGTCCCCGAAATACATGCACTTCAGCAAAGTTCAGTGATAGAGAAAACGATCGAGCTATGGTGTACCTTCCTTTTCGAACATCAGTAATTCTTCTTGAGCATCTCGTATAATCCCACTTTGTTTATTCGATACTCCAATCAATTGATAACACAATAGATGTTGCCAATTCAAATCAAGACATTTTCCTCAACCGATCCAACATTTTCTAAAGTATTCGGACTTAGATATATCAAGTATTCCTTTCAAGTTCATTGTCATCCATGCCACCAAAGTTGATAAATCCTATTGCCACATTTTATTTCGATACCCCGATTCTCGTCGGTCAAATCTTGTACTCATCATCGTTCGCATCATATACTTTGTTTGCAACTTGTAAACTTCTCGATCATGATTCATCTATCAAATTGTACCATCATCCCACTCTAGTAACATTTTTCGCTGTACTCAATATTTCTTCGTATTGATCAAGCCAACATGTTATCCTCTCACATAGGCAACTATCATATTCCAGCAACATTAATTCTGAGGGTCATTCATATTCACATTCGCCGATCTCGGCTACATGCACTATCCAATTCCGTCATTACACTTATCCTCAATCTTGATCCGGTCAATAAAATTATTCCAACTATCTCAAAGCACTACCAACAATTTTCGTAGCTCAATATCAATCAACCAATCCAACCAGTTCTAACAATTCTCAACATTTCAACCAAGGTAACTCAATTTCCGAAACCAACAAGGCAACCAAAATTTTCGAAACCAACATGATCCGTCATCCTATCCAATATTATAACATCAAAATTTTCCAAATATCTATTCCATTCCGAAACCAACATGATCCGTCATCCTATCCAATATTATAACATCAAAATTTCCCAATATCTATTCCATTCCGAAGCCTGCCTTCCAACACATCTTACTCATTCCGACTATACTCACGGAACATCAATAGGGACATCCTACGGTTTTCCAACAGTCAACTTAGCATACAGTCAAGTCTCTATGGTCAGCTAATCTAAGCTAAACCAAACATTCAGCTAACTCATATGATATGAGTAGCTATCAGGGACATACTTATCTCTTATCTTAGAGGTAACCAATTCTCATTGTAGGGCAACTCTATGGTCTGACCAACTTAGGGACATGAGACACCACCCCAATCTTATGAACTTATTCCCAATACGGACAACTGAAGAACATAGCCAACCAAACTAAAACTTAAGCAACCAACCAACATTCTAGGCAACCAACCGACACTCTAGGCAACCAACCGACAATCTAGGCAACCAGCCGACATTCTAGGGTCAAGTCTTTCTACCCATACTCATACTCGAGTCATACCCAACGAAGTCTCATTCTAGACTTACCCGCAACCGACCAAATCTATCCGACAATTCTATCCAACAATTCTATCCCACAACTCTATGGGCCAATCTCGAAGCTATCATATAAAATTCCTCAATCGAGTATCCAAGATTTTAATTTCCAACTTGCATAGACATAGCATCTGTTCGATCCAACTTGTATCCTCATATCGTACTAAAATTGTCTATTCAATCGGGTCAACTATTCTGAATCATCATCCGACATGCTATCTCAATAGTTGATCACTTATGATCTCTTTCCTACGATCTCTTCGCGACATATTTATTTCCCACATTCTTAGATCATCGATACGGTCCGTACTCCTTAACCAATAACATAGGCAACTATAAAATCGTATTTCTTCCGAGGCATCAATTATAAATTTTCTAGCACCAATACGGTCATTTCTTAACAATTCACGTTAACCATCAATATTTGTTTTGCATCATCTCCTTATGATTCCATAAGAAAATTTTACTATTCATGCACCGATCCAATCTCTATAGCACCAATCATCTAGCATTCGTGTATCGGTCATCTTAGTGATATAACATAACTTATCAGCTAAGTCATAATCCAACAATTCTATATTCCACCCAACTTGTTATTCATGTGACAACATCATCTACCGACAGGGTCTATTACATATCGCTGCACCTCGATACTTATTTGTATTCCAGCCATTCGACTCTCGTAAGGAACATCTACTCTTTCGTATATCAAGGGACAAGTACCCATTCTCTATGCCTCAAAATAGTCAAGGGACATAACTTTTTAATTCGGGACATCAATTTCCTTCAAGCACACTACACCACGTGCTAAGATCATCTATTCCACAAGCCATTCTCTAACTTTTCGGTCGTCGATGCAACTCTCTCTCTTCTAAATCATTCGTAACATCCCGATAAGCGTCTAATATTACCATCAGTTCTATCGATATCCAACATAATTTCTTTAACTCAATTCCAACATCGTTCAATATTCGGTCCATAGTTGTTCTCGCAAAATCTTTCAATAGCAACACCACACTATCATTACTAAGCCTGCCATCCTCCTTACCCAACTGATTCAAGTCTTCTCCTGAATCAAAATTTGTTTCATTCCAAACCAAGGCATTCATTTCATATTCTCAATCTCTTATTATCCAACATAATGCTAACCACAAGGTCAAGCGATGGTTCACCCGAACACATCAAAATCTCGTAACGGGTCATCCAACTTAATCATCAAGGGACATTCCTAGCCGACATGTATCAATCGTAAGCTCAGCTACGATTCGTACCACCCAATACCTTATAGGTAAAGCAATCACAAAATCATGAATACATCAAGGGTCAAGGGACATCTTATCACGACGAGGGTATATGTAATATACCACTCAGAGCTCAAGCCATTCCGACACAATATTCCCTCTCATCGAACCAACGTCCAACATGGACAATCCATCATGCAGTGGTTATGCTGACCACAAATATCGACTCAAGATTCTGTCGATTCCTATTCACTGAAATCCATGCACATTCTGTTCCAACATACCAAGCCATCACCCACGGTCGATTGCTGCATAACAATCGACTCAAAGAATCCCGTACATAAGACATCCAGCATACATCTCAAACTTATTATCACATCGCATCATTGTTATTCTTTTTTGTATCTTTTAGAAATTTAACAAAGCACACATATCACAGCCCACATATTTAGACTTATTGTATGGAACACCCAGTGAGAGGTCAGAATGATCAACGGACTTTTAGTTAAGGGAACAACATAGAATAGTTTGGAAGCAACACAGAATAATCGCAGAAGCACTATGAGTCATCATAGAGGCAACTTTGATTTCATCGCGGAAGCAACTTTGAGTATTTGCAGAAGCAACTTTGATTCACCGCGGAAGCAACTTTGAATAATCGCGGAAGCAATCTTTGAATCATCGCGGAAGCAGCTTAGAATCATCTTAGTAGCAACATTGATTCGAAACAAATCGAATAGGAATCCAAGGACGTAAAGCCGTGCTCTGATACCATTATGTCACGCCCCGATCCCGAAGGATCGAAAACTAGCCACTGGGCGTGATGCCGTACAAGTCTAGATTGCACTTGTACAAGGCAAAACTATTACAGTTCCTGGTAATTCTCAGAAAACATCGAAAACGCAGCGGAACCAAGCAGATAAATTAAAGTCACACAATTTATATAGAAATGTATCTCTTTATTGATAATCAAAATGGATTACAAGACTTGCAGCAGAATACAGAGTTTACAACTGTTTACAAGACTCGCAGTGGAATACAGAGTTTACAACTGTTTACAAGACTTTTGAATAGCCAACTGAATGTATACACTTGCCCTTTAGACTACAAATGAATATACCGACTTCTTTACAATGAACTTGCCAATATGGCTACAATCTCACTGGTATAACTGAGTTCCCATGTTCCATACATTATGTCCCGTATAGCAGAAGACATCGTCTTACAAGAAGAGCTTCTGCACACCCATCCGATTCATCGATGCCAAGCACTGATTCACAGGATTTCCCCCAAGCAAACACCTGTAATATTGCCCACAATGTGGGTCATTACATCATCAATGTACTGGCGAGCGGTACTGGCCCAACTCACCTAAGAAGACAACACTAAGTAATCATGTTACAGAACATTATTAACAGTGGTCTTTCTTGTTGCCTTAGGGTCAATTTCATGTTATAGCCGACAAGAAGTAAAGCATTCAAATCTTATAGCCAACATAATTTAAAGCATACTGTTATCACCCTTTGGTGATTCTTACCCACGGTCGTGTAGCCATCCCTGTACATTTATACTTACTCTGCCTGCACAAGACATTGTTAGAAACAATATCATGATTCAATATGAATATCACCGTTCAGGTGATTCTTACCAACCGCCGATATCCTTCCCTGTATTTGAGTAATAACTTACTTTGCCTGCATAAGACATCATTAGCACCTGACCTATCTATATGAAGGTCACTGGCGACACGCCATCCTGGACCGTCTTACATGTATACAGCGCCCTTGCCAGTGCAGGTAGCTAGCCCCACTGCAAGTCCTGTATACCGTGCTACTACTTCAGCACTGCCACTACTTCGGCATTGGTTTCCCCTAGGACGAACCGGGTTCCATGGCCCAGGAATACCGTTCGAGAAACCACCTTGTCGACAAGCTGTCCATGACCATGCAACTATATGCAACTTATCTAAGAAGAAAACATATAATGCATGATAAGGAAAACTAAGCAAACTATTATTCTCATTCGTATTGCCATCTTGCCATCTAGCCATCTTGCCTTGAGCCAATGCTCACACTATCATCTGTCCAATCCAGGGTCTTGGCGTAATCAACATTCTATATCGACGACAGGATAATAGAATGTTGTTACCCAATGCCTTGTCACATCTTTGATACCAAACATCTTTTCAACCAAACTCAATGTACTCACCGCCCAATTCCTGGGACTTAGCATCTGTTTAGCATTCATTCATTTGAATGCAATTCAAGCATACTCACTACCCAGTTCTTGGGTCTTAGCATCTGTTTTACCATCTATTCATTGAGCCAAAGCTCAATATACTCACCGCCCAAGTATTTGGGACTTTGCCATCACCTGTCATGTAATTCATCGCAACAGTGTACAAGCATACAATTCATCTAGCCACACCAGTTTATGTTCAGGTGATTATTATCTTTCATTATCTTTCTCGAATTCCATGCAAGGTGTTATTGAACAGCACAATAAGAAACATAGCACACTATCCTTTATTTTAAGCGTGAAGCTAAAAGATCTTTGAAGGGTTCAACACTACTCACATTCATAGGACGATTCCCGCCACGATCGTATAGACTTCCAAGCGATCCCTCGCATAATCCTAAGTCCAACAAGGCTTCACGAACCAACCATCCATCATAAGGCATCTTGCGGGTCGGGGCACTACAGCATTGATCGTATTATACGGTATTTATCTACCCGTAATACGTAGCTGGCTGAGTCATTCCCCCGCTCTCCAGTATTCTGGTTCTGGGGCGTGACAACGTAATTGGAAGTGTTTTTAATATACAACAATATTTAACCTAATCATTGTCTTCGTTCTCATCCTCGGCCTCGTCTTCATCATCATCCTCCTCCTCATCCTCATCCTTATCTTCATCGTCGATTTTATCTGTATCCTCATCCCTATCAAATTCGTCTTCTTTTTTTCTTCCTCTTCTTCTTCTTCTTCTTCTTCTTCTTCTTCTGCCTCAATATTTGGGACAAGACCCCTCTTTCTCCCCTGGTTGACAGCTAAGTCTTATGTATCAACCTCTTCCTTCCCTCTATTTTCTTCTACAATATCTTCAACATCCATTGTATCCGAGTGTTGTCCCAAGTATTGGGACTTTTCGATCTGGTCCTCTTGGTATGCTGGGTCTCCAACGTTGAATGTATTTCTAGATTTAATCTTGCATACTGCCCACCAGTCAAATCGATCTCTACGACGCCTTGGTAGCTTGTATAGTAGACTTGAACAGCCTGATTTGCTATCGCAAATGTATCGGACCCTCTATACCTCCTGCGATGATTTATATCGACAAATTCAAATTGTTTATCGATTCTCCAACCGATATTTGGTGTCGTATCGAACCACTCACATTTGAACATCACAATATGCATATCATATGGGCCACTATATTATAAATCTACAATATCCCGAAGCACTCCATAATAGTCAAAGTCCGATTCGTCGTCATAGATGGTGCCTCTTATGCAAACACCGGAATCCTTGGTACTGATGTCGTCATTGATAAATTCGACATTTATAGCATTCTGAGTTGCCTTATACCTGAAGCCATTAACGACATAGCCTGGCCAAGTCTTTGTTTTCCTCTTCGGTCCCAATGCCAGATAACGAACACTCTCATTAGTGAGTGTTGTTTCAGGCAATAAAACATGTAAATAAATATTTATAATTTAAATGTTTTAGATTATATATTTCTAATCTCAGTTACTTACGTATTTATAAGAATATAAAAATCAACCTCAATTATAATCTCAGTTACTTACGTATTTGTGAAACCATGACGGAAATGTACAATCAACCTCTCTTTGAAGTCCCTTATCGGTAATATCGGGTGTCCTCATTTTGACTTCATCTCTAAATACACTATTAGAGAAAATAAGAATATATAATAGCGGGGATCGGCGGATCGTCGCGGATCGGCGGAAGCGAGATCGACGGACGGCTCAGTCGGAGCCGGGAAGAAGGAAGATGTAGAGTCTGGCGGCTAGGGTTTTTCGGGAGGCTCTGATACCATGTAGGAAATAATAATAATGCCTTGTTCTCATTGCTAGGGTTTGTTACAATATATATAGTGTCTACATTTGGGCTTATGGGCCATATTTACGTTTACAAATATAATCTAACACCCCCCTTCTCTCTCTCTCTCTCTCTCTCTCTCTCTCTCTCTTTCGCTCATGTTCTTCCTTAACTAGAAATTGCACAAACAACATGTGTAACCCAACCCTAGTACTTAATACCATCTTTACTAATTGATGGATACAACTATTGTCCTTCCATTAGATGTACCTCCACATGACATTCCATTGATCATTTCAACAACAATAGAAGTTTTTAATGATAGAGTTAATATTCTTGCGTGCACCAAGGTTTGAAACATAATAGAAAGACTATAGAGCTACAAGATGATCTAATATCTAGTTCCAAATGTCGAAAACCTCTCTAAAAGCCAAATTTAAGTTGTGAAAAATAGTCCAAATCTCTGATAAAGTATTAGAAGCATTCTCTCTAGCTTAAGACTTAGTTTGGGATGGTTGATGCTTTTCAGAAAGTGATAGCAAAAGCAAGTTTTGGTATCATGTTTCTATTTGCTTTCAAAAGTTATCCTAAAATTGAATCATTTTTTAAATTTTATTTATAATAAATTGTTATTACCAAACAATTTTTATTATTATTTTTAAAAGAAAGGAGATTTAGCCATGATAAGCAATCCTAAACCAAGTCTAAGTCCCCTTAAAAGAGGCCACCCGCATAACACCAGGTACTATATACATCCCTGACTAAGTTTGGAATTGTTTATCATGACTCATCTTGCATATTGTTTTGACAAATAGTCCCAAAGATATTTGATAACAACAAATTATAAAAAATTAATAAATATGAAAAACTAATTCTATTTTTGAAAGCACAAACTACTTCAAAGCTGTTTTTTTGAGGCATTCTCTCTAACCTTAAGACAATTTGGAATGGTTGATGCTTTTCATAAAGTGATAACAAAAGAAGGTTTTGGCAACATATTTTCATTTGCTGTCAAAAGTTATCCTAAATTTGAATTGACTTCACAATTTCTTTTTGATAAACTGTTGCTACCAAACAATTTTTACAAGTGATGTTTAAACAGAATAAGCAGAAGTAACCATGATAAGCAATCCCAAACCAAGTCTAAGTCCCCTTGAAAGAGGCAACCCACATAGCCGCATCTCGTACTATATACATCCCTGACTAAGTTTGGTATTGTTTATCATGACTCATCTTGCTTATTATTTGACAAGTAGTCCGAAAGTTATTTGATAACACTATCAAAATTTAAATAAAATAAAATCTAAAAACTATTCAATTTTTGAAAGCACAAGCTGCTTCAAAGATGTTTTTTAAAGCATTCTCTCTACCTTAAGATTTAGTTTGGGATGGTTGATTCTTTCCAGAAAGTGATAACAATTAAAAACAGGTTTTTGCAGCATATTTTCATTTGCTTTCAAAAATTATCCCAAATTTGAATTGACTTTTTATTTTTTAATAATAAATTGTTGCTAACAAATAATTTTTAAAATGATAAGCATAAGTAGCCATGATAAGCAATGTCAAACCAAGTCTAAGTCCCCTTGAAAGAGGCCACCCGCATGACCGCACCCAGTACTTATACTCCCCGACTAAGTTTGGTATTGTTTATCACGACTCATGTTGCTTATGTTTTGACAACTAGTCCCAAAGTCATTTGATAACAACAGCTTATAAAAAATTAAATAAAATATGAAAAACTAATTTAATTTTAAAAAGGTTTTTGATAGGGGCACTACAAAACTTATTCGGTGTTAGCCCAGGATTGTGGCTAGTCCAGTATTGAGGAACTTTTACTCAGGACAACCAAAAACTTACTAGGAACTGCCCACCCCCCAAACCCACCCAAATCTAAGGCTGCGTTTGGTTGTGTTTTTTAAGTCACTTTTCTGAGTTTAAACTCAACTAATAAAGCAAAACATGTTTGGCATCACAATCCAAAAGTGTGCTTCAAATTTTTTTGGCTTAATTGTACTTTGCTACCCTCAACTATTACCATTTTTCAACTTTCTACCCTAAACTATTTTTTGTAACAATTTGGTACCCAGATGTTATTTTGGACTAAAATGCCCCTACCCCTACCCCTAACCCTCCCCCCCTGCACGCTCCGGCCGCCCCCCCTGCTCACTCCGGCCGCCCCCCCCCTCCCTGCTAGCTCCGCCCCCCCCCCCCCCCCCCCCCTGCTCACTCCGGCCGCCCGCCCGCCCCCGCCTCTCCCCTAGGCCGCGGCAGCACGAAAGGAGGGGGGCTGGGGAGGGAGGGCGGGGCGGGAGGCGGGGCAGGGGTGGCCGAAGGTAGCAGGGGGTGGGGGGCGGGGGGGCGGAGCTAGCAGGGGGGGTGGGGCGGCCAGAGCTAGCAGGGGGGTGGCCGGAGTGGGGAAGGGGGTAGAAGGAAGGAAGAGGGAAGGGCATTTTCGGAATTTTTGAAAAATTAGGTATCAAGTTGAAAAAAATAATAGTTGAGGTACCAATTTGTTACGAAAAAAGTTTATGGTATCAAGTTGAAAAGGCGGAATAGTTGAGGGTAGCAAAGTGCAATTAAGCCAAAAAATTTTCCAGAACAAACCTGAGTTTAAACTCTGATTTCAAAAAACTCCAAAAACTACTTTTCCATACATTTATTTCCTAAACTCTGGTGGGACCCCTCTCTCTCTCTCTCTCTCTCTTGGGCTCTCTCACCATCTCTCTCTCCTCCCCCTCCTGCAATGGTGCAACCCTCCCCCCACTTGCAACCTCGCCCCTTCGCCTCGACTACCTCGTGCTCCGCCTTGCCGCAGACCTCGACGTGCTACCTCGTGCTCCACCTGCTCCGTCTTCACCTCGACTACCTCGTGCTACACCTTGAGCTCCACCTGCTCCGCCTCGCCGCTGACCTGAACATCCAGATCCCCATCTATTTCCCTCCCTTCTCGCCTCCCTTGTAAGACACTCGAACTCCACCGCTGCGGTGGAGTACGACGCTTGCAGGCTTGCGGATCCGACCGAAAGAGGGGCCCATCATGCGCCGCCGTCACAAGGGGAGCGCACTCTTCGCGCACAGCTTCGGAGTCGCGAGCATGAAGCTCGGATCCAGAGATGATCGGTATGTAGACTTGATCAGAGGCCCAGATGAAGGCATGTGCGCTCCGGGGAGAAAGCGGAGGCCCAGATCCCTTGTCCACGAAGTCGACTTGGGACGACTGTAACTCTTTAATTTTTATTATATTTAAAGTTGATTTATTTTTAAGTTGTTGAAATAATATAATATTATTTAGATAATTTTATTAGTATTTAGAAATTTTTAGATTTAGGACTAAGCAGCATGTGATTATTGAGATGGTTAGCTAATTTACTTATAGAAATTTTCAAAGTTAGTTAAAGGATGAACTTAGTTAATTAAATAGTCCAGATTAATTATCCACATGTTCTTGGGCCTATGGCTTGGGACCAAGCCTATAAACCCTATTCATTTTATTTCCACCAATATTATCCAAGCCCAATCCATTTTTTTCACATCCAAATCCAAAACTCAAGCCCATTCCTATTAAGTAACTCCCAACCTATTACATTCTGTAACTCCCAACCTATTATATTCCGTAATTCCCAACTTATTACATTTTGTAACTCCTAACCTCTTACATTCTGTAACCTCCGACCCTTCACATTCGTAACTTCCCTTCATTTCTCTATAAAAGAGAAGTGTTGAGACAAGACTCATTACCATCTTCCTTTGGAGCAACACATCGACCCAAGCCACCGGAGCCATACCGAGGAGCCGAGCTTCGTCGATAACCGACGAACCACCTTCTTCTTCTTCTTCCTCGGTAAGAACTAAACTCTATAGTTTAAATCCAAGCATGCTAACACCAAACCAATCTTGATCCAGTGGTCATCTGACTGGCCCTAGGATCCACTCCTGACAGACCCTAGTTTGAGCCCTTCCCCTTGCATGTTATATATATATAATATATATATATATATATATATTATATATATATATAATATAATATATATATATATACGTCTAAACTGAAATATAAATTGTTTGGTTCTGTTTCTAACACAGAACCAAATTTGACCTATTGGTCAGAGCAGCTATGTTAAGACTCTGCTTAGGAATCCTGAGTTCGAGCCCTATATGTATATGTATATGTATTGTATATGTATATGTATTGTATGTATGTATATGTATGTATATGTATGTGTATGTATTATATATATATATATATATAATATATATATATATATATCTATATATAATATATAATACACACACTATTAATACTACAGAAATTGTATTATTTTATCATATGTTCTGTACTTTATTTTTATCAATACTTTTATACTGTGTAAAATTTATAAAATGATGATAAATAGTAATCTTAATTGTAGTATTCATTTATGATTTTTACAGAATTATTTATTCATTAAATATATATTTAGTAATTAAAAATAGTATAATTAAAATTGTGAAAACTGTGTATTCTAATTTTTATGCATGATTAATATTTTTAATAAATATTGGAAAAATAATGGTAATTAGTGTTTTCATATGTAATATTTATTTGTAAGTTTTCCAGAATTAAATATTTTAATTTATATTTTCTGCTAATTAAAAATTGAAAGTACTATTTAATATATTTTATGTATATTGATTTTTTTTTATAAATATTAAACAGTGATGTAAAATAAAATAAAATTCAGAATCAAATACTAAATTTTTTGTAGATCATTGTCATATTTTATATGTTAATTTTAGGTTTTTTGATATGTTAAAAATTAGTTTATGTTAACAATTAATAAATATTTGTTTTTAAAATAGTTTGTGATTCAAATAATTATATAAATATTAATTTCTGTCCAAATTTTTTACAAACTTATACCTTCATTATTTTGCCTAATTTGACCAATGAAAAATAGTAGCATGTTAGTTTGAGACCTCTAACTATTTAAATGAACATTGTCAGACCCTTTTCATAAATACTTTATTTATTTAATAATTAAAATAAAATATTTTTAATTGTTATTAATTTCTGTAATATAAGTAATCTATGACTTGTAATTTTAACTTAGTAAAACCTAATTTTATGTGTATTAAATATCGTGTTAGTCTTAATGTTCAATATTAGGACTAGTATGCCATATCTAGCACAACGTGACCCTGTAAGTAGCACAACGCATAGATAACACTTAACCCTTAAACTAAAAGAACATTATACCTTGTTACAACTTAAGAACTTTGGACATCAATATTTAATAACAATTCTTTTCGGTAAAATAAGACAAGTATACTACAACTTTACGTTTCTGTTCATGATTCCTATTTTTATATAAGACTTTCGTTACATGCTTCTTACTTTTTCTACAAGTTGTTCTTTACAAGTATCTTAAGTTTTATTTAGTGTTTCTCAAGTTGTACTTTTCTTACATGTTTCAAGTGGTATTATCCTTATATGTTTCAAGTTGTATTCCTCTACACATCTTGCACTTGCATGGGTTGGAAAAATATCTAGTTAACATGTGATCAAAGTCCGTAGTGTAGTACATGTATTCGAGCTTGACTGCACATCGTGCATGTGTAGTCAACGTCGTACCCCCATGTTGTCTTTATTTACATGTTACAAGTTCACCTATTATAGCCGATCACATGTCTACTAGCTTTTCAAAATCACTTTACATAGTCATATCTCTTATCATATTGCAACCGTTATTTCTTGCTGAAATTACAATTCTTTCATTATTTCCATGTCTTTCTATATTTCATTTCCATGTTTCAGTAACTGTAAGTTGTAGGGTTGTACTTTGCTCTTTTCCTGATTGGATCGTTGCAGGTGAATTAACTGAGGAGGAGTTGCTTTGCAATTCATACTATAGATCTGCCACTGAGACGCTAGCCAACATCCTGGAGGATGTCCCTGCTGGGAAATACCCTATAGCTTAGCGCTTAGCTTACATTTTGCTTTTGAACTTGGTTTGTAATAAATAGTTAACATTCATTTTGCTGGATTTGTTTCCAGTTACTCTTGCTTTGGAAATATATCTAAGTGACATATTTTGACTTATTTCTATTTTACCCCGATATAGATGCTGTGATTAATCTGATCCAATATAAGTTTAAAGATAATTAATTAAAGGTTTAGAACAGCTTACTACGTTGTGTCTCATAGCTTAGGCTGGATGTGTCCGACACGTATCCGAATATTCGGGAGCGGGTCGTGACAACGATGACCAGCAAGAATTTTGGGACCTCGGCCATCCGTTTAGGATTAGGTTTTTAGGACAATGAGGATGACGATGGTCGGATCCTCGAAGATGTTAGGACCCACGTTTGGGAGGGACACAGTTGGACATGCTCGGAGGGACACAGTTGGACACGAACTGATGGTCACAGTTAAAAAAATATTTTCTAAAAAATTACCAAACATAATTTTTATTTTTTGTTTCAGAAAACTATTTTCTAGATAAAAGTGACCAAACGCAAACTCAAAATCTCTATACTCATAAAACAACTTTATAACTTACTTATGGAAAACTATTTTCAAAATATTTTTTTTGAAGCAATGGGTACTTGTGGCGAACTCGCCTCCACTGAGGCTCGAACTCCCGACCACTTGGGCCGCATGCATCTCTCTTTACCACTAGGCTAGAGATCATTTGCCTATTTTCAAAATATATATATATATATATATATAATATATATATATATATATATATATATATATATATATGAGGAAGGATCAAGATCCCCACACTTTTTGTATCCCCATGTATCCTCCCTATTTGCACCGTTGGATGGTGCTTTAAGTCATCTAATCTTAACCGTTGATTTACCAATGGTCAAGATTATGACTTAAAGCACATCCAACGGATGTGAACATGGGGATGCATGGGGATGCAAAAATTGTGGGGATGCCTATCCTTCCTCTATATATATATAATATTATATATATATATATATATATATATATTATTATATATCCAAACGGACCCTAAACATCTAACTTCTACTCTCTCTCTCTCTCTCTCTCTCTCTCTTCAAAATCTTTTCCCTCATTCTCTGTCTCCTCCAATTGAAAACCCTGAACTTCTTCCTCTCCACATTCTCCAATTCCAAGCACCAATCAATGCACCCAAAGCTTCTTCACAATCAAGATACAAGTTATCATCACAAGTTCTTCCTCCATCTTCTCCATCTCTAATTTTGTTTATATTTTGCATTTTATTTTCATGAATCTTCTTTCCAATCCTTGTTAATGCCTAAATATCATAGTATAGTAACATAAAATAGGTTTATGATAAATTTTGGGATTTTTTTGAAGTTTCGAACCCATTTAGGGTTTCGAAGTAAGAAAATCTACCACAGTCGCGGTTGGGAAGACTCATAACAATAATAAAAAAATATATAGTCTTGTACGTTATCGAGACTGTAAAATTTTTCTACAGTCCTGAATACTTCAAGGATTGTAGAAAATTTCTACAGTCTGAGATTTGTAGGTAAGTTTGACTTTCTGATGCTACAAAGTGGCTTCCCAATTAGGTTCGAGTATTCATAATAAGTTACATTGGATTTTGGCTTAAAATAAAGCCTATACTGATCTTCATAACAATTGTTTTAATGGAATTATAAGATATTCTAATCATTCATTATCATCATCCATCAATTCCCTCGTGCAGGTCTCTGGGAGCTTAAGTTCTGATTGATGACAACCCAAGATATGCTTTAAAATGTGCTAAAGTTGAAATTATGGCTCTTCTCTTCGACTATGATGACTCTTATCCTTGGTGCAAGGGCGAATTCTATCATCATTAAAAATTATTATTCTGTAAAGCATTCACGGAGATGGAATATATCATTAGGAACAAAATTTATTTGGTATGCACATCGTGGAGATTAGCAGTGTGGATTCTTACACCTTAAAGTAGGGGTGTGCATCGGTCGGTGGCCGACCTACTTGGTCACAACTGAGTCGAACCGAAGTTAATCGGTTTGAAAATAATCACATCCGAACCAAACCAACAAATTGGTCTGTTCGGTTTATCGGTTCGGCTGATCGGTTTTGATCAGACAAAAAATTTTAAGTATATAAAAGTGTTTTTCAAAATAAATTCACACAAAAATAAACCCTAACCATCTCCTAGCTGGAAGATGTTTGTATGAGATACCAAAGTGGACAGTAATCTTCTAAGTAAATCACTTGCAAATACATTTCTTCCACAAATCTAAAATAATTTTCGAAAATAAACCTAATTCTAATAGATCTATGAATTGAAGATAGAAAATAAACATATGTTATCTGGAGTGGCCGACAGAGACCTGGAGCGGTCACTTCAGGTAACATATGCTTACACTATTAGGGGGAGAGAGAGAGATTCAAAGATTTTAGAATATGCCATATTCCAAAGTCCAAGGACTCCATACCGTGAGATGTATAAGTTGGACCAGATATAAACCTAATTTTACATTGTTACTAATTGGTTTCGGTTTGGTTCGATTTAAGCGATTTTTGGAATGACCAAACCATGAACCGAACCAAATCGATCGATTTTTTAAATGGTCCAGTCGAATCAATCCGTCCGGACCATCAGTTCGGTTAAAACTGACCAATTCGGTTTGGTTTTGTTCGATTTGGCCGATTTGGTCCAAATTTTCACACCACTACCTTAAAGAGAAAATTTGATACAATTGTTAACGTCTTGTTAATATTAAAAAATTATTATTAAAGAACAATCGTAATATTTTATAACCATATTGATTATTGTACGATACCACTCTGTTTATTTGCAATAAAAGATGATATTTTATGTCCTTGAACAATGCAATTTGTTTGACTTTTTATTTGTTGTTTGGTTATTTACTCATGAAAACAAATTTACCCATCCTAGACACGAATCATGTTGTCAATGGACAATTTCTTTTTCTATTTTTGTGTTAAGACTTGTGTGTTTTATGATAATGATACTTTTCTTTCATTTTATTATGATGATGATATATGTTTATGTATGTAAGGCCCTTCTAAGTTATGTGACACACAACCAAACAAGCATTATATCAGCATAATACTTCTCTCGAACATGGGTAAATGAAAGATTCATATCAGCATAGTGGTCATTGGACATGCTCGGGTGCTTGATAAGCTTAAGGCTGAGAGGGAGCAAGTTATTTATACAGGACCATAAAATTTTTTACTGTGCTACCAAGTAAGTAATGATAATGAATAATTTGTTTTGATAAGCTCAATAGTGAATTAGGGTAAATATTATACACAAACTTGTTGTAGGACTTCATGCACAAATGTGAACTTGTTCTTTTAGGTACAATGATTTTGTTTCATATGCGCAATCAAAGCTTGCAAACATATTGCATGCTCAAGAGCTTTCTTGCTACCTTAAGGTATATTGTATATCTTAGGCCACATATAGGCGACAATTAACATTTTAGGCTGTTTGATTGGACCTTTTTCTTCCATAAAAAATATTTCTATCACAAATTTTCTACCAATGTAGTGTTTGATAGTTTATATTTTCCAAAAAATCTATCATTTTGCATATTTTTTTCTAAAATGGTGGAAAATGAAACTTGTCCAACTCATAGAAAAATATTATTTTTCATAAAAAATAACTATTTTTCGTAGAAAATAATGACAATCAAACAACCAAATTAAATTTTCCATAAATTTTTTGTAAAATTCCATAGAATTTTTTTTCCTAGAAAAATAATTTCATGGAATTTTTTTTTTTTCCATATATTTTTTTACCTTGCAATCAAACACACCATTAGTACTCCCATTAACATGAACTATTATCATACCCTACATTTAGGCTATTTAGCCCATAGTTCTTGCCTTTTCCCCGCTAAATCAAATCAATGCTTACACAGTAGGAATTAAAGCCAATTAGCCTTGCAGCCCGCATGCCCTGCCTTCATGCTAATACGTTTGCTAAACATTAATTTCAGAAGGATGGTTGTTTTCTTAAGCGACACAGACACAGTTGACTCACTTGCTCATATTTTCATAGTTGATATTTTAAGTTTCTGTTCGTATAGGAAAAAAAAGTTAGAAGTGACAGCCAATTCTTTAGAACTGTTAACTTTTTGATAGTTCTTCCCGTTGGTGGGAGTACTAAATTTTTTGACATTTCTAAATAAAATATGTTCAAATATTTTAGGACTGTCAAATTTTTTGGTAGTCCTTCTAACAACTAGAAGGACTGTCAAAATAGTCCTAAATAAACATGTTGTTTATTAAACAACATATTTTTTTAGGACTATGAAATTTTTTGACAGTCCTAAATAAAATATGTTGTTCATTAAATAACATATTTTTTAGGACTGTCAAAAAATTTGACAGTACATCGTCCTGTCCATAGTCGGCATTTTCGAATTTCGAAGCCCTAAAATAGGTTCGAAACTTTGAACATCCGACCAAAATGAATCATAATTAAATTTTAGTTACTAAAAGATAAATTTAGACAAGAACATGAATTGAGAACAATTTTTGAAATTCGGATAGGAAAGGAGAAAATGATGAAAAAGGAAGGGTTGGCTTTATACTCTTACAACTTTTTAGGTGTAAGTTTTTTGATTATTTATAAGGGTACATCAAAAGTTGATTAGGGCACAGCAGATTGGGGCTAGTCCAGGTTTGAGAAAAATTATTCATGACATCTCATTTTCTTACTCATTGGGCTGTCTCAACCCCACCCCCCCCCTCCCCCCCTCCCAAACCCAAATTTTGAACTTCATTTCAAAATTTCACTCTCTTCCAAAATCTTAACTTTCTTCTCTTCTTCTTCACAATTTCCCCCTCCCTAATCTACATTTTCTTCTTCATCTTCTTCTCCACCATTTTTCCAAGCTCTCATTCCCAATTCGTTGGCACCCAAATGCTCTTCACAAACAAATACAAACCCTAATACTTCCTTCATCACAAAGAATGCATGGAAATATAAACCCTAAAATTTAATTTCTTTCTTCGGTATACATTATCATGATGGAGCATACATTGTAATATTTTTTTTCATTACATTATAATGTTTATTTCATTACAATTTTATGATCGAAATAAACCCTAACATTCGGCCAAGCCGACTTCAGGACTGTCACAGTTGCTGGCAGTCCTAAATATTTCTAGGACTGCCAGAAATTGTGGCAGTCATGTACAGTTAGTCTATTTCAGGACTGACATAAATTCTGGCAGTCCTAGAAGTATTTAGGACTGCCAACAATTGTGGCAGCCTGAAGGTAGACTTCATGTACGTCTATTTCAAGACTGCCACAATTTTTGGTAGTCCTCAAGAGAAAAAAGAAGAAGAAATCAAACTAGGGTTTGGAGAAAATAAACTAGGGTTTGGAGAAAGAGATGTGAAGAAGTTGATTTATTTTCTTTCTTCTCTTCTTGTTCTTCTTTCTTCTTGTTTGGAGAAATTAGGGTTTGGAGAAAGAGATGTGAGTAAGTTGGTTTATTTTTCACAAGTTTTATGATTCCCACAAATTACTTTATTTTCTTCTTCTTGTTCTTCTTTCTCTTTTTTTTTTCTTTCTTGGAGAAACTAGGATTTGGAGAAAGGTTGGAGAGACTTGGGGTTGAGAAAGAAGACTAAAAGAATTGACTTTTATACCTAAAACTGGAATAGTCCTGAACCTTGTTAGCAATTCGGCAAACGGAAAAAATTCGGGACGGCAAAAATACGAGTATAAATCGGCTTAGTGCAAATAAAATACGTTAAAAAATTCGGTCAAATGTTCGAAAAATGAAAATATTGAGGTTAGAAATTTTACATTCTTAAATATGTTGTCAAATTTGGTTAATTAAACAGGTTCCTAGCATGTTTATTGTACCAAATTTGTCAATAATTTATACAAAACATGTTTAAAACTTCGCATGCTTAAAATTTATATACTGATTTGGATCTGTCAAAAGTACGCAAGTATTATATGTTTATGAAAGATACGGAAAAATTCGCGTATAATACGAGTTTTATTCAGGTGATTGCTAACAAGGGTCCTGAATAATTTTTTCAATGACAAACTTATAAATAAATCAAAGTTAACTTTTGATGTACCCTTATAAATAAAATTTTTTTTTTAAAACAAACACAAAGCTGCTTCAAAGCTTTTTTTTTTTTAATAAAAACAGCAGCAATCCCAAAGAGCCTAATTTTATTCCTTCTCTTCTCACTGCAGACGACCATGGAGTCCAATTGCGCTCGAGTGGAAGGAAATGGCGGCGGCGGCGGTTTAGTAGAGAGGCTTCCGCAAGCTGTCCTTATCGAAATACTCTCGAGGCTCGACCTCGACTCTCTGTGCTCGCGGCTCCGGTCTGCAGAGCCCTCCGCTCCTCGGTCGCGCAAACCCTAGCTCTCATCTCCTCCCTCGACCTCTCCGTCAGTACTTCCTCCCACCTCTCTCTCTTTCTTTCTCATCAATTTTTACATAATTAGTATCCATTTCAACTTTTTTACAGTAATTTTTAGGGTTTAGGGGAAAAGATTGTTCCTTTCTGTCTAATCTTAGCTAGTAACGTTTGCGCGATTCGCAATTGGTTTGAACTTAAAGCTCTCATTTTGGACATTTCTCGACGTTTTCTCTTTGGACTATTGATTCATAGAGAAAAGAAATAATTCTTCTTGTGTAATGTTAACAAACTTTACTTCATTTTCACCCATTGTTAGTAAAGCTACCCTTTTTCCAACAAATTTACGCCTCAAAATGACCGTTTTGGACATTTCGCCTTTGGTTTGAGCTCCACATTTGGCATTTGATATGAATGGACGGTGCTAAATAGGATTTGATAAAGTTTATGACCGTCCGTCGATCTATCATCAACCATCTATCACAACAATAACAATAACAACAAAGCCATCATCCCAAATTTCTGGGGTTGGCTAATTGAATAATTTTCTTCCATTCGTCTCTGTTAGGCTGTGTTTGGTTTGATGAAAGGTGGAAGAAAAGAAAAGGAAAATCAGTTTCTAGTGTTGGTTAGGAAGGAAAATGAAAATGAAAACGGAAGTAAGAGGAAATGAAAGAATCCTAAGGCCACATTTGGTTTATAAATGAGAGAAAGGAAAAGGAAAAGCCAGTGTTCTAAATTTTGGCCTAGGCGGCCGCCGGCCGCACATAGAACCCCATAGGTTGCTGTCCTAGGCAGGTTTTGGGCCAAGGTGGGCCTAGCGGGCCTACCGGCCCTAGACGGCCATCTTTTTTGAAATTTTCAAAAAATTCCAAATAAATTGTATTTGAAATTAATTACTTGCTACAGCCGACGCCTGCCTGCCTTTGTTGTGGAGAGGTGAGGAGAGAGGAGAGGAGATGGGAGACTCTCTCTCCTCTCCCCCCCCTTTAAAGTATTTTTTTTTTGAATACTTAGGATTTGAACTCCCAACCACATATAAATTACCAACTTATGCACTCTGCTAGCCATTAGAGCTGATAAACTTTTGTGTCAATATGTTATGTATATATATATATATATATATATATATAATATAATATACATGTTCAAATTTAAAAAAAAAACAGATCGGCGCCTAGGCGGCCTAGGCGCACCGATTCTGCCTAGCGAAATTTAGAACATTGGAAAAAGGTAATGGTAAAAGAGAAAATTGTGTTCCATCCAGCCTCTCTCTCTCTCTCTCTCTCCCCCTCTTCCTTTTCTTTTCTCTCAAATATTATTACCACTCAACAAATTTCTTTTTCTTTTCCTTTCTTTCTCTTTCATTTTCTTTCTATTTTTCTCCTATTTTTTTTTCAAACCAAACACAACCTTAAGGGACTTGTCCTCTGTAACACGAACAAAAACCATATCCGTAGGTAAAACTTCCATCAATGTTATTTTAGGCCTACCTCTAGTCCTAGTGGCTCCTTTAACTATTTTTTATTGCTCCACCTTATCAGAGCATCGATTGGTTTGTGTTGCATATGTCAAAGATGATTCTTTTTTATCTTGTCCTTAATTGGCAATCTCTAACTTCTCACAAGCACACTTATTCGTATCTTATAATATATTGTCTCTCATCAATCTTAGAATTCTTAGTTCAGTTACACTAATTTACTTGACATGTTTTTAATTGCCTAATACGAAGTCAACCATCTATGTTAGTGCTAACTTTCTAGCCAAGGTAGCTACGAGAATGAGAGGGTCATGCCATAAAATCTAGATGGCCATTGGCTAGTTGACTTGTAGGGAGACCTGCTTTTTGGATACACAGTTTAAGCTCATGCGACCAATGAGCATCTCCCAAGTACCCTTAGACCATAAAGAGTATACACAAAGTGGTAAGATGATACAATTTGCTATAGAAGATCGCGTTCATCTCTATGACACATAAAAGCCAAAAGTGAAACGTTATGATTTTCGTATCTCTTGACATTATGGTCTTCTTTGTATTTTTCATCCTTTAATCACAAGCCTTCTAACTTGAAGTGTGCCATATTTGATAATCACTCTTTTCTCTACTTTTGCTATTTTTTGCTTAGCTATGTTCTTCATTTTATGTGGTTGTCATTGAGAAGTTGGTATGGAGTTCGGCTAATCATTTCTATTTTGCAGGGCTTTTCTCCTAGCACAAATATTCTTAACAGTGTTATTAGAGATAATAGAATCCTTCGAATTCTCACACTCGATTGTAGTCGACTGAATGATACTTCGATCCCATATTTCCTCAAAGATCATCTCCAAGAGCTAGTGTTGTTGAAATGCTCCCATTTCTCTTCACACCTTTTCGCTGCAATCGGAGAAAGGTGCCCTGAGTTAAGGTAAAGTATAGTAGTCACAACTCGTGTTAAGAAGTACATGAAGTTTTATTGAAGTTTTATTTTTAGTTTAGCTGCAGGTAGAATTTCACATCTGTTTGAAGTCCTTTCATATTATGATTTCCTATATTGGGTTTTGAACCAGATGATCCTGGTTGAGTACCTGTTTTTTTCTTGACAAAAAACTACTGTATGAGCAATTGCAACGTCATTAATGTCAATTATTATCCTGAGAACATGTATACATAACTGGTTTCAAATGTATATATTTTATCCATGTGGTGCCCACGTCCTTAGTTTTCCTAATATTGCAATATTTCAACACCGGTGCCCATATCAAAATCCATCTCTGTGTCTATGCAACATAAATGATATGTGATGGAGGAATCCATATGTAAGTTTTGCTGTGGCATCTTATATGGACATTTGAATTTATATTCAAGAGAAAGTGTCTGTGTTCCATGTTTGTAATGAACACCTCCAAATGCAGTCTCCTAATTAGTGGCAATGATCTAAAAGAAATATTAACCATCTTACCCACATTATTTGCTAATTCTCTGGCAATAACATCTGTTATTTTTCTTTACCTCTGGTTTCAGGGACTGTATTGTTTAATGTTTATTGTAATAAGGTTTGTTAGCAGTTCCACCAATACTTTCTATTAAGATCCTTGTTAGGAGTTTGGATTTGGTCCAAATTCAATAATACCCAGGCTCTTCTCTGCGACTTACTACTCATCCGTTGAAGTGGAACCTGACACTACATCTTAAAAGGCACACAGATTTTGCTATTTGCCACACTATGTAATAGGGTTTCTGATCTCAAGTAAGGTAAACAAATATTTCTAGACTCCCTCCATAGATTCACAAACCTTTTCTATCTATTCTTTGTTTCCTTACTGCTGCTTGAAACATTTGGCATTTGGCATGGTTAATATCCTCCTCTGAGATTTGTTAATTTTGATCTATGTTGTATCTTACAATAAAAGATACGTATCTTACGATACGGTATACTACTATTTCATTACGTATCGGTTTATCTATACGATACATGTAGGCTGATAGGGCTGATAGGAGTATCGATTTGTTTACCTGAATCCTGTTTGACCTGTAAAGATGAAACAAATAAAAATTTACGAAGAACTTATTTTAAATCATATTCTTATATGGACTTAGCAGTATAAACCTAAAGTCCTAGAGTTATTGTATGTACGATCATGATACGATACGCAATACACGGTACAATACACAAGCAAATTGATACATGATATGATAAATGAGTTGACAAGCTAGCTTTTAATTTCAATTTATGCATATGATTGACCATGTACAAAGCGAAACTGCTATGGCTGTATGGTATGGCAAACTGAAATCATCAACTTATTAAATGCCAAATAAAGTTTTGATGTAATTTATCATATGCTCGTGTAGCATGGAATAGTTAATGGTGTAATATGGTCAGAGAAATTGTCTATAATGAAAACATCATATGTACCAGTTGAATATACAGGCTTTGTTATTAGTATTGTACAAAACATGATACTTGTCATACGGTATGATACACTACCATTTGATATGGTATCAGTCGGTTGATAAGATGGTCAAAAATTCAGATGATATGCATTTCGTATTGTTCAATACAGTGCTTATCTTCTGATATGTAATATCGTCCGATACATTGAACTTTACTTTATACCCACGGGTGTAAACCCTTAGACCTAACTCACTTCTTTATGTCAGGAAAGCCTAAACTTTTTTGTCCTTTCTTCTTCCCTGAATCCATCAAATCGTAGTGTCTCCTCCACTGCTCCTCTGCGGCTCTGGTCCATCTCCAGATACCGTCCACGTCTCTCCTATGTCATTAGACCAGATGCCATGACCAGACCTCTAGACCAGATGCCTTCAGACCTCTAGGCATCCTCTAGCCCTTTGACAAATCCTACAGACATCCGGCGAGTGGAGACTCTATTCTCCATACCTTCAAGCTTCCTCCAATAGCATATCTGGCAACAACAAAGAGTTATTTTCAATATTTTTGGTTTTGTTTTTGGTTCTGATAGCTATGTTTTTTTTTTTGGTTTTGATATAACAAATAGAATTTGGTGATGTTAGTAATGTTGTTATTTGGGTTGGGATTCAGGAACAAATAGAATTTGATGGCATTCTGTTTGGTCAACTAGTGCGACACATAACTTTTTTTTTACTATGGATCAGCAACAAGTAGAATCTTTAGTGATGGTTTGCAGTAATATTCAGTTTTTCTTGTGACTGTTATTTTGTTGCACTTGCAAAACAGATGGGGAAATTTTCAGGAAATTATATTAAAATTTCTTTCTGTATGGATGTATGAAGTATAGACCTAGGATTATTGTATCATGCGATATGACACACGAGCCAATTGATACACGATATGTATCTCTACTTGCTTGTTGACAACCTAACTATAGAGAATGTTTGCATATAGCAGTATACTTTACCCAAGTCCCTTTCATTTATTTGTTGAACATTAATGGAAATTGATTAGTAATTTTTTTGATGCAAAATGCCTGTGAGCCCATCATACCTCATGTCATTATAGCTGAATCTAACAATCTACTTCTTGAGGTTTGATGGTTAGGATACGTACCTCTTATTTTCAACATTCCCTTTCAATTATAATGCATATTTTATGTCATTGAAGCATAAGTTTATGAAGACTTCTTTGATGGATTGCAGTATCCATATTGAGAACTTTGCTGCATTTAACTAAGTGCTGGCCTTTGCATGAGCTCCAACCATGAGGACAGCTTGAAATAGTCTGAAAATCTTCCTTTTGGGTTTATGGCAGACTGCTGACATTGGAAGTGGTCAATCATTCTGAGCTTGAATCACCTGATGCCTGCAAGGAAGCCTTAGATATCATGGCTAAGGGATGTCTGCACTTGGAGGTGATGTCACTTGACAAGTTTGTTATCTACAGAAACTGCCTGTATGAAAGTAGTGATTTCCTTAACAGTCTAATTTGTGTCTGCAATTGTGCAGTCTCTGTGCATAAAATTCCCAGACCAGTATGCTAGTCCAGGTGATTATGAATTTACTGGAATTGTCCTGCCAAATAACATCAAAAGTTTGATATTACAGCCTATTTCTATTCGGCAAGCAATGGTCCTGATTCCCGTGGGTTCCAGTCTGCGATCACTTTCCCTTGTTCTGACTGAAATAACAGATATACTGTTGGCCTGTATCACTTTTGAGCTTCCTGTTCTTGCGGAGCTATGCCTTGAAGACAGACCACTACAAGAGCCACCAATGGATAGAGACTTAACCAACACAGGACTTCAACGTTTAGGCCTTTGCAGAAATTTGACAGCCCTCTCTCTAACAAGAAGTAAAGAAAATTGCCCAGCCACTTTCAGAAGGGTAAATGATGTGGGAATGCTACTTCTAGCTGAGAGATGCAAAGACTTGAATCAGTAAGACTTGCTGGGTTCTCGAAAGTGACTGATGCTGGCTATGCATCTATTTTTCATTATTGCATAAAACATAAAAAGATTTGAAATTGTTAATGCACCCTTCTTGTCAGATTTGGCATTCCCTGATGATTGCAATGCCTCGAGCTCCCTGCTTGATGTGAGATTGATATCATGCAAACTTATAACCAGTAATACTGTAAAATCCCTCTCCTTATGTCAAAATTTGGAAGTAATGGACCTTTCAGGTTGCAGAAGCATCTCAAACTCTGGGTTAGTGGCACTTACGGACCTCTGTAAGCTGACTACACTCGATTTGGCTGGAGCTGATATTACTAATAGTGGGTTATCATCCCTTGGCACGGGCAATTCTCCAATTGCTTCTTTGTGCCTAAGAGGCTGCAAAAGGATTACTGACAGAGGCTTGTCTCTACTGCTGCATGGAAATGGTGTCATCTGTAGAAGTTTAACAAAGCTCGACCTTGGTTACCTTCCAGGGATATCAGATGGAGCTATTACTACAATAGCGGAGCTCTGTACACAACTCACCGACCTCTGTGTCCGTAATTGTTTCTTTATCAGTGATGCATCTCTTAAAACTTTGGGATCACTGCTTCAAGGTGAAAGAAGGCAAATTAGAAAGCTTGATCTCTATAACTGTTGTGGGTTATCGGTTGAGTCGTTTGTTTTCCTTGCTCGTCCTTCATTTCTTCGACTGCGCTGGCTTGGTGTGGGAAATACAAGGTTGTCAGGCAAAGGCAAAGAAAAACTGGTTGAACTCTCTAGAGCACGACCTGGCTTGAGCATTTGTCTGAGTGGCTGCGAGATGGGCTGTAATGTTGGATGGCCGTTTCATGAATGCATTTGAAACTTCAAGACGGTTATAATACTTCAAGGCTATGACATAGTTCATTGCTCTATGGTGGCTCCCTGATATGTAATGCTTTTGAGGTACTTCCAAGTGTTTCTGAACGATGGATTATGTATCTGCTTATTTCGTTGCAGTAGAGTAGCAGCTTTCACCATGTTGGTTTTTGATCTTTCCCTGTAGTTTTCTGGGTTTCCCTTATTGGTTAGTGTTCACTTCAGTTATAGTAGATGTGTCACTTTGAGCAAATGATACAACCTAAACACACTGCTTCTATTAATTCCTATATTCCATACTGATAGCTGCTATATAGTTCTATATTTACAGAATAGTGTGGTAACTATATTGTAAGTAGTCAACATGATGCCTAAAAGGAACTGTTATTAAAAGTACTGTAGAAATTCAAGACGTGATCGTTCATACTCTTCCCTCCAAATATGTTCCACTCGTTCCAACATGGAACGATGAAGAAATTTTGTTAATGTATGAGATGAGAATGAAGTGCAGATGAATCTACCGAAAAGCCCCCTCATAACCAAGTTTAGTACTTGAAAAATAGTCCACATCTCTGCTAATGTTGGAAGCATTTATCTATTCCTCTTAGTCTCTTTCAACAAGACAACACACATCCACCTACAGAAAGTAGAACCAATAGTCTATCTCTCTGCTCACATGTTGAGAGAGTAACTCTTACCATAAATTTATCATGAGAGGTGTAGCTTCTTCCTCTAGCTTCTAGTGCAGCTTTCATAAGTTTATTGACCTACGACAGCATTGTCTTTTCGTCTTCAAACTTCATTTTCATGAATTTATTGACGAGGTACACTAGATATTTTCATCGTTGTACTGTTTTTTCAGAGACTCCCATATGCCTCTTCCTTTCTCCTTGTTGTAGGGTTTGACCAATGAATCCTCCAAGGAATTGAAAATTAACAACTTGTAGAGTTTGTTCTCTCTTTTCTACTGTTGATGACCAGTGATTGCAGCAACAATAGCTTGGATGTTACCCGTTACCCGTCTTGGGAAGCACAGGTTCCACTTTAGTCAAAACATATTCCACATTGACAAGTTGAAGATTCAGACTAATCTCTCTATTATAGGTATTAAAGTACTCTCCATCAAACTTTTCGAGTTTGTGAATGCTAGTATCCAACATACTTGTACGATTGTCCATCTTGGATCTTGCAATCTTTCAAAGATACAAAATCTTGCTTTGAGATTATTGTTGAATTCACAGAAATTTCGCACAAGTCCTAAATACTTTAGACCACAGAAGTGGTATATCAGAACTAGTCTGGAAGAGACTGAAACTACAGAAGTGATGCAACAAGTGATCTTACTTTTGATCACTTTCTGTTGCAGGAGTCGCTATCAGCTATGACAGCTGAAAATAAAGCAACTGAATTGCTAGTAAATAGAGCAAAGCTCTTGATCGCAATTGAGTTGCTAGAAAATAGAGCAAAGCTCTCAACCGCAGTATAATACTGCTAGAAGATAGTTGCTTCTGCCGTTGCTCGGGTGACGAAGATCATTGTTGTTCAAAGTAAAATTCGACTCTTGTCGTCGATTTGCTCTCAGAAACCAACAATTTTGCTAGTATTTTCGGAACGCACCTTGTCACCTCGCTTGATGTTGGACATAGAATGGACCACTTGGTGGTTGTTGTTGCTGTTTACTCTTTTCTCTTTTGTATTATGTTCACTCTGTGTGCAAAAACACATAATATAAATAGGGGAGCCAATCATTTAGCAACCACAACCATCTGCTAATAACGTGAATGAACAACCATGGAGTTAATCTCCAATAAATGGACGGTTACCCATAGTAATTTCTTATAAATAAGGCCGCTATAAAACTGAACAATCCAAGCAGCAGCAAAACCGAGACAACATAGTAGATGGCCCGCAGAATTGCACTCCCATGGAACCGTAGAACCGCGACAGCCACAAACGTCTCGAAACCGCAAAACACTACGGAATTCAAGGACCCGTGGAATGTCGCGGAGCTATCCGACGTAACTGCATTGCTTTTGCGATGTAACCTTGTCATACTGGGCTCGATGCGTTCATTCGAAATGCACCATCAAAGCGTTACTTTGCGGCATTTGTCTACACCCAAGTCGGAGTTTGAGAGCTCCAAAGGGAATCCTTCATTGAAATAGTAAAAAAAAAAAGAAGATTTATTGTGGCAGTGGGATTTGAATCTTGTCCACTAAAGATTAAATATTGAAGGGTAAATTGTAAAAAAAATCTTGTTAAATGTGCACCTTTGAGTAGAAAGACATTTTAGTCAAATTTAGCAAATAAAGACCCCCGCAATCTATGACTTGCTCGGCCAGCCCCCTACCGTCTGTTGACCGTTAGTTTTGACCGTTAAGTGACATTTTTTATTAAAAAAATAAAAATACCTAACTACCCCCCCTTCCCTCCCCTCTCCCCTCCACCCTCCAGCCAGCCACCCCCCCTCCTCCTCCCCGCCCCCTTTAGCCTCCCTCCTTACTCCGACGAGCACCCCCCCCCCCCCCCCCCCTCTCCGTCCCGGCCAGCCCAGCCCAGCCCTCCTCCTCCTCCTCCCCGCCCCGGGCAGCCCCCCCTCCTCCCTCCTACCCGCCCCTCTCATTACTCCTGCGAGCACCTCCCCCCCCTCCTCCCCGCCTCGGGCAGCCCAGCCCCCCTCCTCCTCCTCCCCGCCCCGGGCAGCCCCCCCCTCCTCCCTCCTCCCCGCCCCCCTCAGCCCCCCTCGTTACTCCGGCGAGCACCCCCCTTCCCCGCCCCGGCCAGCCTAGCCCCCCTCCTCCTCCTCCTCCTCCTCCTCCTCCTCCTCCTCCTCCCCGCCCAGCCCCGCCTCCCTCCTCCTCCTCCCCGTCCCGGCCAGCCCCACCCCCTCCTCCTCCTCCCCGCACCACTGGAGAGAAAGGGGGGGGGGGGAATGGAGGGGTAAAATGATCATTACACACCCCATTTAACATTAGTTAACGGAAATGGGACAAAATGAGCAGATTTCATACTTTTAGAAATTTTAAGAACATGGGGTCTTTTAGTGCAAAAAGCAAAAATCTAACGAGAATTTTTTTTGCACTTTACCCAATATTGAAATACACATACTTGGGCCTCGTTTGGTTCACGGATTCAAGGAATCCGGAAAGGAAACTTGTTACTTTCCTTTGTTTGGTAGCCACAAATTTGGAAAACACTTTCCTGACATGGAAAACATATGAGGAAAAATGGTTCCTCTCATGACCCATGGGATTCATTTTCCCTCCTCCTTTCCCAACATTAATTACCAAACATTATGACAAAAGTAGCCTTAATTTATTACCTATTTTACCAATTAACTCTTCATTATAATTATGTTGACATTGGATATTGTTGGAACAATAATATATTTTTTTTCTTTCCTTTCCTACACCAACCAAACATAGGAAAGAAAATTTGATAGGAATTCTACTTTTCCATTCCTATGGAAAATACATGATAATTGATTTCCTTTCCGTGAACCAAACGAGGCCTTGAGATTTCAGATTTGCCTCAACATGAAATGATGAGACCAGGTCACTAATGACCAATTTTAAATTAAACCCCAACACATATTTGTCTTTCCAACCTTCAAGCAGGGTTGATCCTTTTGTTGGGGGGTGGTTGTGTGTGTGTGTGTGTGTGTGTGTGTGTGTGTGTGTGTGTGTGTTGGTGGGTGGGGCGGGAGCAAAATGTGCGCCGCTGCAGAACTTTATGTTGGGGGGGGGGGGGGGGGGGGGGGCGGGGGCGGGAGCAAAATGTGCGCCGCTGCAGAACTTTATTTATAATGTTTGTTGCAAAAATAAGTATACCTGGAGAAGCAACATGTGATTATTTGAAAAAAAAAAAAAAATTCGCTACGGTCATCCGCCCACTGTCCAAGTGCAATTTATTCATTAAGTGATTACCTCTCTCCCCCAATTTATTTATAATTTTATTTTGATTACTTGTGCATCTTATTTAACTCAATTTACTTGTAATTTTACTTTTAGTATTTCTGGAGGCTTCTTTTTGCGGGCTTCCGAAATCTCAGGACTATTTATCCCAGGATAATGAAGGCAGAGACTCTGGCATCCCTTACACCCACTACTTACATCTCCAAACAGGGTCAACTTGTGTAATTTTGTAAGACTATTCTTATGATTGTAAGGACAGCTAATAAATCCTTCTCGATGGACATTTTATTGTACTTGTACATTTGCATATCTTCTTCCTAGTTTTGATCATATTTTATATGGATGGTGTCTTCAAGGAAGCAAACTGTTGCTTCAGACTTGTGTGAAATATGCAAATGTCAGTTTGTTCATCCTTGTGTGGTGTTACCTCCAGTTATACTTAATGGACTATGCTGTGAATTATGTTGAAGGTTTCATAGGGGTTGCATATTGTTGGGTTTTGGCCTTTTTCATTTGGAATTTTAGTCCCACATCGGCTAGGTCAAAGAAGTTGTATCTCTATATATTAGCTATGCTATTTTAGAGATGCACATGTGGTGTAGAGGTGCACATAGATGTGCCATGTGGGGTTATTTTTCTAATGGAAAAAAGGCTAAATAAACAATTGAAAGCATTCATGCTTTTTCCTCTTGGAAAATTTATTTTCATGGGAGCTAAGCCCCGTAGGGGCTTAGCGACTCGGACTCGGACTCATGAGGCGTAATGTGGCGTTTTGTTGGCGCACTTTGCACTTAGCACGCCAGTATCGTCTTGTGCAACCAGTTGCGCGGGTGGTCGTGCGCGCTCAGTTGCGCGGGTGGCGCAGGGTGCACAGGGCGCGCGACAGGTGGCGCAAGTAGCTCAGTGCGCGTTCGACGCGTGGTGTACAAGGCGCGCGAGGTGCGCAACTTGCTTCAGATCGTGTCTGTACATGATCTGAGCGGTTACTGCACGTTCGGAGTGGTTTTTACCACGTCCCGAATGTTGTGCTAACCGGACAGTTGCTACTCAGGCCTATAAAAGGTCTCTTCTCTCTCACATGCAAATAGACAGACATATACAGAGAGTTACGAAAGTTTACAAGTGTTTCTTAACACAAGTAAACAGAAGTCTAAAGAGAGAAGAGAAGTGTTGCACCAGCGTTGCTTTGCACGGGAGTCCGTGTACGATCCGAGGAGTCAGAATAGCAGGAGTGTTCCAAAGTTCTCCGACGAACTTGCTGGTTTCTGGAAGCTATTCGTGTGGGGCGAATATAGCTTTGGGCAACGGTGATCATTCACCCCAGCAGGATATTCATCCATCAATCGCTTGTCATCTTCTTCGCTGCCGTGGATTACGAAATCTTTTTAGATTCTCGTAATATCATATGCTGTTGTAACGAGATCTTCTTAGATCTTCGTTAAACTTGCGCAACCTTCCTAGAAGTGTTGCGTTGGGATATTGTTTTTACAATTGTTTCATCTTCTCAGTTTTCTATCGAAAAATTGTGCCCCGGCACTAACAATCTCCAAAGCTGTAATCCTACGATGGAAAACTTTAATGCTTCACTCCTCAATACTGACTTTTGTAAGTTAGAAAAGTTTGACGGAGAGCATTATCAAGTCTGGAAGAGGAAGGTTTATCTCACTCTTTAACTCGGAGACGTTGATCACGTGCTTCTTGAAGAGGAACCTACTGTTCCAGATACTGGGTCTGCTGCCGCAATCACTGCGGCTACTAAACTTCAGACCAAGTGGAGAAGGGAGAATAGCATTTGCAGGCTGCTTATCCTGAATGCTATGGAGGATTTTCTAGCAGAATCCTACAGTACGAAGACTATTGCCAGAGACATATGGGAGTCTCTGGAGAAACTGTATGAAGAAGATAAAAACAGGAGCAAGATATTTGTGGTTGAAAAATATCACAAATGGCTCTTTGAGGACGAGAAGTCCATGCTGCCGCAGGTGAAGGAATTCCTGAAGCTGCGACAGAAGTTGGAAGACGAGGCGATGCCCCTCCCCGACAAGTTTGTTGTTGGAGGGATTGTCTCGAAGCTCCCCGCTGGGTGGAGTAAGTTCTATGCAAACATGCATAGGAAGAAGCTTGAGATCAGCCTTGAAGATCTCTTGCAGGAAATCTATGTTGAGGACCAGATGCGGGCTCAACTGAAGGTGGACGCACTGTCCAAGCAATTGGCTAACGTCAATCTGGTTCATATAAGGGAACCAAGGGGAAAACATACGGCTTCCCATAGCAAGAAGAAGGACCCTGACAATCTGAAAGTCAAGGGAACTTCTTTCAAGCAAAAGAAGCCAAAGTCTCATTTGGGTTGCTTCAAGTGTGGCAAGAAGGGCCACTTGAAGAGTGAATGCAAAGCAAAGACCAAGCAATCAGAACAAGGAGAGCCTAGCAAGGTATCTATGATCACTGACGTTGTTGCTATGATTGCGCAGGTTGATGCGGTAGGGATTGACTCTGACTGGTGGGTAGACACTAGAGCTACCTGTCATGTCTGTTCCAGCAAGGAGTGGTTCACCACCTACACACCTACTTCTGAAGTGGTTATGGTGGCGAACCAGGCACAAGCTGAAGTACTCGGGATTTGGACGGTGGTATTGAAGCTGACTTCTGGCAAGTCTCTGACGCTTCAAGGCGTAAAGCACGTACCTGCTATCGCCAAGAACCTGATCTCAGGAGGCCTACTCTGCAACGCATGCCTCATGATGGACATCAATGCTGGACAGATGGTGATGTCTATTAAGGGAACATATTTCGGGAAAGCTTTTTATACCGAAGGAATGTTCAAAATTCAGCTTATAAATTAGTTCAATGTAATTAATGCAATCACTCCTTCTGCTTATACTCTTGAGTTGTGGTATAATAGGCTAGGACATGTTCATTGTAAACGAATAAACATAATGTCTAGTCTAGGGCTTATCTCCAAGTGTTGGGGTAAGGTAGAGAAATGTGAAATTTGTGCTCAAACAAAGATCACAAGGAAACCCTTTCCACGGGTTAATCGAAGTACAGATCTTCTGGAGTTGGTACACTCCGATATCTGTGACTTCAAACAATTCTCTACAAAGGCCGGGATGAAGTATTTCATAACTTTTATCGATGACTTCTCAAAGTATGCGTTCGTCTACTTGCTGAAGGCTAAAGACGAAGCATTCGAGAAGTTCAAGGAGTTCAGGACCGAAGCTGAGCGGCAAACTGGACAACAACTCAAAAGAATAAGAAGTGATCGAGGTGGGGAGTACAGGTCTCATGAATTCACATCGTTCTGCAAAGAACATGGAATTGTCAATGAGACTACGGCTCCGTACTCTTCTCAATCAAACGGAGTAGCAGAGAGGAAGAATATAACGTTAACAGAAATAATTAACTCAATGTTGTTGACTGCGGGTCTTCCTAAGTGCTACTGGGGAGAAACTGCATTGACGACCACTTTTATTTTAAATAGAGTGCCTCATGCAACTTCAGACGTTACTCCTCATGAACTCTGGTTCAAGGTCAGACCTAACTTGAATGTCATTCGAGTGTGGGGGTGTCTGGCATATGTCAAGCTTCCAGATCTGAAGATTCAGAAGCTTGGGACAAGGACTACTAAGACGATCTTTTTGGGGTATGCCGAAAAGAGTGATGCTCGAAGATTTCTTGATATTGAGTCAAATCATATCATTGAATCTCGCGACGCAGAATATTTTGAAGACAAATTTGTAAGGCACAAGAATATTATTCTTGCGGATGTACCAGAGAATAATGAGCGTGCGTAGGAAACTGAAGTCTTCAATGAAGATATGGTACAAAAAGATGTTGTTGTTGAAACAACGATTGAACCAGAACAAGCTGAGCCGTCAGCTAAGCGTGTGAGGAGGCCGAAGGACTTCAAAAATGACTTTGTCATCTATCATGTGGAAGCAGATCCGCTTACCTATGATGAGGCGATGAAGACCAGAGACGCGGTTTTCTGGAAGGAGGCGATTGGCAATAAAATTGATTCCATCACCTCAAATAACACTTGGGTGTTGGTTGATCTTCCTGAAGGAGCTAAACTCATCGGATGCAAATGGATCTTCAAGAAGAAGATGAAAGCAGACAGAACTATTGATAAGTTCAAGGCTAGGTTGATAGCCAAGGGGTTTTCTCAGAAGCAGGAGATTGACTACTTTGACACGTATACTCCAGTAGCCCGGATGACCACCATCAGAATGTTGATTGCTCTCGCAGTAATACATAAGATGGTGATACATCAGATGGATGTAAAAACGACTTTCCTAAATGGCGAGCTGACCGAAGAGATTTACATGCAATAACCAGAGGGATTTGTCGTCAAGGGTCTTGAAGACAAAGTCTGCAAGTTGGTAAATTTTTTGTATGATCTTAAACAGGCTCCCAAGATGTGGTATGAGAAATTTGACAAAGTTATAAGGTCAAATGGCTACATGGTCAGCGAGACGGACAAGTGTGTTTACACGAAGTTCGCTGATGGAAGAGGTGTGATCGTTTGTCTGTACGTGGACGACATGCTTATCCTAGGTACGGATATGGGTTGTGTCACTGAGACAAAGAAATTCATCTCGAACAAGTTCAGTATGAAGGACTTGGGGGAAGCTGATGTGATCTTAGGGATCAAGATCATCCGGACAGACACTGGACTAGCGCTGTCACAGTCTCATTATATTGAGAAAATGATCACTCGTTATGGGTATCGGGATCTTCCAGGGATCGATACGCCGTACAGGTGTGATCTGAAGCTGAAGCCTAATTCAGGGGAAAGCGTCAGACAGCTGGAGTATGTGTAATGTCCCAAATTTGTGATACGTATTTAGTGTACGTATACGTATTTTGGACCCATATTTTAATTAGTCATGATTAGTTATCTCGGTTTATTTTGCATTGGCTTGGTTTTATTGGCATTGATAGTTCAATTGGTTTTAATGGTTCATTGGTTCATTTTTGGATTAGTGAGGCTTGGTTTATTTTATGATTCATTCGGTTTAAATTGCTAGAGAGAGAGTTTATTGGCCTTGACTTGGTTCACCTTGGTTTATCTTGGCTTGGTTTATTTTGGGTTTGATATGGAGAACCACCACCACCCTACCATAAATATCAATTCCCTCTCTCTCTCTCCTCATTTATTTTCTTCATCTTCTTCCTCACTACTCTTTCCTCTCCACCATTAACACACCACCAACCTAGGCAAGTTGCATCTTGCTATCACTTGAGGGCTATATTTTATTTGTCTAATAGCTTTATTAGCTCATTTTAAGCAACATTAGAACTTAGATTTTCTCCATTTGGAGCTTAGAATTTTGTAGATCTAGGATTAAAGTATTTTCAGATTTTGGTGGTTTTGATCTATAAAACTTGTTCATTTTCATGTTTTGATTGTTCCATGTGGAAGAGAATTCAATTTTACACAAGTTAGAACTTTGAAAATCCAAATTTGGTTTTGTTTTGGTTAAGATATGAAGATTGGAATTTTAGGGTTCTTGAGAGTTTCCTCTCGGCCTGGAGAAGAAGACCCCATCGGCCTGCGCTCTTTAGCGCAGGGCTGACTTGCGCTCGGCCCCTTGGGCTGAACTGCGCAACCACCCTCTCGGCCAGCGCTCCTTAGCGCTGGGCTGACCCACGCTCGACCCTCTGGGCCGAACCGCGCACTCTCCTGCGCAACCTGATCCATGCGCGCTTGGATCGAGCGCAATCTGACCCTCGCGCAATCCATCCTCTGCGTAACCTGACCTAGCGTACTTGGCTCTGGCGCAGGTCGACTCCAGCGCGCTTGGCTCCAGCGCAATCCAACCTAGCGCACTTGGCTCTGGCGCAGTTCGACTCCAGCGCGCTTGGCTCCAGCGCAATCCAACCCTGGCGCAACATGTTCCTCTGAACCCCATGCGCAATCTAACCCTGGCGCAACCTGACCCTGGCTGCCCAGCGCAGTCTAGTCTTGGCACTTATTTGCATTATGTTTTATTTCATCTTCTCTTAGCGCATGGTATTTCCTGTTTATATCCTTACGCCTTTTTGACACGACATCGATATGAGCACGATGTGAGCATAGCATGGTTGATGTATTGAATTCTGTGCACAACTTGATAGTGACCCGTGGTGGTGCAGTCCAGATAAGTGAATGGCATAGTTTATTGAGCGTCGTTGCGACGGCTCCATTGACATGATAATGTAATATTGACCTGGACACCGTGGGTGACTTGTGAATGTATTGATAAATGAACCAGTGTGTCTTGCATCATGTCTAGGGCATGGATCCCTGAGTACCACGGTCAGGGGTACATATTGGAAATAAACTAAGGTTAATAACTAGAATAATTCACTAGTCATGAAGAGATGTTCCCCAGTTACAGGCGACCCCGTTATTCCGGCCGCAAATGTTTGGACTTGTAGCCTGCCGACGAGTAGGGCACATTTCCAGCCCACTGTCATGTGGGGCACCCTCCAGATTGTTACTATAATGATTGTACTCTATTGTCACTCTAGTGTATTGTACTCTCTCTCCATTGTCACTTTAATGATTGAACTCTCTAAATTGTCACTATAATGTTCGCCTGGATAACCTGGGTAGCTGCAGGGCCTGTGACTACTTGGAGCATCTCATTACATCTTGCTAGTAACTAGGATTGTGATAACCCTAGTTAGTTAATGTAGAAAATCGTAGGCAATAATTGGCCGTGATTGATTGGATGGAGTCTAGTCCAGTATAGTATTGTCTAGAAGTGATTGATTGCAAGATTGTACCAGAATGATTGAATGATTGTCACTCCAGATTGTTACTATAATGATTGTACTCTATTGTCACTCTAGCATATTGTACTCTTCATTGTCACTTTTATCATTGTACTCTATCTCATTTTCACCTTAATGATTGTCACCTTTAGCAATAAATGATCAGAGACCAAGTTCTGTTCAGACGAAGGGTTACAATCTCGGTCCTTGTTTGGTTTAAGGATTGTAACCTGGCTTCCGGAATAGTACCTTCGTCTTCTCTTCATATATTGCCCAGCTATATTTTATTTAGCATGATTCTCCAGTTGTCTTATGTCAATGATGTTTCACTTAATTATTTTCTCTGATTGGGAAAAGTGCATTGGTAGTGCACAAACCTCAATCTGTGTTACTTATTGTTTTCTTACATGTTGAATGCTAATGATTTGTTGGTTTTAGTCCTAAGTGAAGCCTCCTTTGTGGTACTTGCTCTTTCTGGGGTCTGACCCAGCTGGTTTTGTATGGCCAGATACCGGAGCAGCACCAAAGGATCTCCCTGCTTTCCAGCCCGATGGTGACCACCAGGCGTAACCAGGGCATCGAGTGGGTTTCTTTTTGTTCTCCCACTGTAATATTGTAAATTATTCTTTTGAGACGTTTAGCCGACGAGCAAGTGTTAGCTCGATTGCAGCTTTTACTTATTGTCTGTCTACGGACTGTAACATGATTGACAAGCCCCGGGGGTTGATCATGTATGACTGAACTCTTGCTAGTCCTCACATTTTGTAACGACTAGCTTCATGATCATTCCGAATATGTAATGTATGGGACGCCTTACTATTGTGTATTTGGTGGTCTGACATCTTATAACTATTATTAGTTGGTTGAGATTGAGACAATAGGCTATTTTATGACCTTAAGAGACTGATGGATTGTAGTGAAACCCTCACATATCTAGACAGCCGTGACCGTATAGCGGCGTGGATTCTATTCCGTTATACGTAGCTGGCTATGTATGCCCTCGCTCTCCAGTATTCTGGTTCTGGGGCGTTACAGTATGCAAGCGTAATCGGGAGTTTGATGTATGCTACTACTGCCACAAGGCCTGACATAGCTTTCGTCATGGGAATGCTGAGTCATTTTACGAGCAACCCAGGTGTTGAACACTGGAAAGCTGTGAAACGGGTTATGAGATATCTCAAGAAGACTCAGACATATGCACTGTACTACAGTGGAGATCCGCTGGTAGTGGAAGGCTTCAGTGATGCCAGCTGGTGCTCAGAAGTGGAGAGCGAGAGGTCCACAGGTGGATACATTTTCACAATGGATGGAGCTGCTATATCGTGGAAATCGAAGAAGCAGACTATGCTCTCGCGGTCATCCATGGAATCTGAGTTCTTTGCACTTGATACCGCAGCCGAGGAAGCAGAATGGCTTTGGGAGCTCATGTATGATCTTTCAGTGGTTGGGGCACAAATACCGGCGATACCGATATACTGCGACAACCAGACGACTGCGGCGGTGGCATCAAATGACCTCTTCAACGGGAAGAAGAGGACTGTGCGGTTGAAGCACATGACAGTACACGATCTCATCAAGAGGGGTGTTATTGCAATGATTGATGTTTGGAGTCAGGAAAACCTGGCGGATCCATTCACCAAGGGCCTCAAGCGCCAGCTGGTCGATGACACAGCTTGTAAAATGGGCTTGAAGGCATTCTGATATTGTATTATTGCAATCCTACCATAAAGTTTTATGCTATTAGTTCAAAGATAAATCTACTATGCATCTAGCTTTTAGTTCAAGGGAGGACCATTAATCGGAAGAATATCAGGAACGGTGGGTACATGTTCTATTGGACATGGAGAGGTTATGGACCTACAACCACTGTTGTCTACTGTTGTTTTCTGCGAAAAAACGGATCCTGTGGGAAGGTTGGCTTAAATGCCTTAATGAGTTCTCAGGCAGAGTGAATGCCTGGTGTGCTTTACAGGAAGTACGGTAGAACAGTACTACAAGGAGTGAAACTCCATACTACTGTGGGGTGACTCCACCATGAAGTTCCCAGGCATGGGGTAATGCTTCGGCCTTGCTATCCAAATCACAGCGGCGTAGCTCCGCTAATAGGAAGTTAGCCTAATGCTGTATGTTAAAATAAAGAGGGGTGTAGTCAGCACTACAAAGAGGAGGAGTTCCTCATGTTACAGTGGCACGACACTACGATGAGGTACCCGGTTAGGGATAAAGCCTCAGCCTTGCAAGCCATGTCGTTGCGGCGTAACACCGCAAGGGAGCCTAAGACTTCATGCTGGATAGTTTGGTACTACAAAGAGGCGGTGGCCTCATGCTACAGTAGTATGACACTACGATAAGGTTCCCGTTATGGGGTAAGGCCTCGGCTTTAAGCCATATCATAGCAGGATAGCACCGCAAGGAAAGCGCAAAGCGCTTCATGGCATGTCTCTTTATAATGAACTCACCTATAGTGTATGGACAAAGAGATATCAGGCCGTATTTTGAGGATAAACTTATAGACGTCCAAAATTATACACTGAAACCAGGCTGGCACAGGGCCTTTAATGTGTAGCCAAAAGCACATGTAACTACATTATGTGAGTGGAAAGAATTTTGGCTATGGTGCAGAATCCAAGGCTTAGTCCATTATTGTATTATAGTCTGTTGTTTGACCCATAAGGGAAGATTCAAGTCGTCGGTGGCATCTCTCCTAATGCATGATGGACAATTACTGTGGGGAACACTTATACCCATATATAAAGATATGTGGGGGATTGTTGGGTTTTGGCCTTTTCATTTGGAATTTTAGCCCCCCATCGGCTAGGCCAAAGGAGTTGTATCTTTATATATTAGCTATGCTATTTTAGAGATGCACATGTGGTGTGGAGGTGCACATGGGTGAGCCAAGTGGGGTTATTTTTCTAATAGGAAAAAGGCTAAATGAACAATTGAAAGCATTCATGCTTTTTGCTCTTGGAAAATTTATTTCCATGGAAGCTAAGTCCCGTAGGGGCTTAGCGACTCGGACTCGGACTCGGGCTCATGAGGCATAATGTGGCATTTTGTTGGCGCACTTAGCACGTCAGCATCGTCGCTAGGCGCATAGTGCACTTAAGTTGCGCTCGTTGTGCGAGCCACTTACGCGGCCAGGCGCGCTGCCAGGTTGCGCAGGCCATGTTACGCGGCCAGGTGCGCTGCCAGGTTGCGCGGCTAGGTTCCACGGCCAGATGCGCGGCCCAGGTTGCGCGACCAGGTGCGCGCCCAATGGCGCAACCAGTTGCGCGCTCAGTTGTGCGAGTGGCGCAGGGTGCGCATTGCGTGCGGCAGGTGGCGCAAGTGGCTCAATACGCGTTCGACGCGTGGTGTACAAAGCGCGCGGGGTGCGCGAGGTGCGCAACTTGCTTCAGATCGTGCCTGTGCATGATCTGAGCGGTTACTGCACGTTCGGAGTAATTTTTACCACGTCCCGAATGTAGTGCCCCGTCTCACTCAGTCAATCGGAGGAATCAAAATGGTCAATCGGAGGAATCGAAACGCCGACGACATTCGGACTTAGCCATGCAACGACGACTCGAAGGCCCGCTTGGTCGAGGCGACTCCTCGTTCAGGTGGGGTAGTTTCGGTGAACTTGCCTCATCTTAGCCTTCACATAATAAATCGAATGTTTTCAAATGCACAAGTAGGCTTGATAATAAAAGAGACGAATCCACATAGATAAGGGAATACTCCCGACAGGTCGAATTGAGTTAGAATATGGAAAGGTCCAACGGTCGACTTAGAGTTGGTGTACGACGTGCTTTGAAAATGACACTCGGTCCTTCGTCCCGTGGCCTGGGAGAAGAAAAAGTTGGTCTTCGACACAAACTATGAATTAGCCTAAGTCATAGGCGTCGCCCACGTAAATGCTCGGTAGAGCATGCACGCTTCCCCCATGCAAGGCTTGGCATAGCCTTTGTTCGTCCCTCGGATTAAGTTGTAGGTTTGATTAAGTTAGGCAAAGTTATGCCGGTCGACCTAAGACATTCCAAGTACTGTCCCGCTCTTTTTGCGGTTTGTCAAGTTAAGTAGTCCCACGATCTCAAGGCCCGTCGACTTGGGCAGGAGTGTCGCGTAGAGCACAGTTGGCTTAAGGCACAATGTACGGACTTAGTGTTTAAGGCAAGGACCACAATTGATTCAAAGTGAGTTTTGGAGAAAGGACTATCAAATAGGCGTTCATAAGTTGAATAAAATGATAGGGTAACATAGAAAGAATGCTCGCGACCATAGGTCGTCGAGGGGTCTCAATGATAGAAGTCTTGAACTTGGTTTTGAAAGAGGTGGTAACACTGAAAGTAGAATGATTGTGTGAGACGTCAGTTTGAGTCGGGTCTTGCATGGTCATTGGACAACTTGTCGACAAGGTAAATAGTTTCCCCGTAACGGCGATCCACAGGGCCCGGGACCGTTATGGCTGAGTATGGAAATAAGGGATAGCTGTGCTGAATCGATAGCACCGAGTTAGTCGAGGACTTCCAGGGGGCTAGCTACCTTGCGCTGGAAGGGTCCCGGCCAACGCAAGCTATGAGTCCAGGTATAGCTTGTTATGCTAGTGACCTCATATAGATGAGTCGGCATAGTCGGCGATCCGCGTATATGCCTTTGGATTGAGTCGAGTGTTATGAGTAGTGTATCAAGAGTCGAAAAGAATACGTACACGATAAAGACAATGATTTGGGGCCTAAGAATTGGCCGCAGCGTAGACACCGTACTTCGGCACAAGATGAGGTGTCAAGTCTTAAGTTGTTGGCATAGTGTTGCACAAGTTTGGAATTGATTCGTTTTGAGTTTAAGTCAGAAAATGCCACAAAGGAAAAGTCGGTCGAGTGACACTTAGTCCACAAGACTTGATTTGGGTCAGTTGGTGATCAAAGTAGCAAGGGCCGTGAGGCGGCGATATGGTTGAGTCGTACTGAGTTGCGAGGCACGGCACGATAGAATTGTAGCACGGCCACAAAGAAATTGGGTACTATTACGTAGTCGCGTCTCTGATTTTGTGCCGAAAGGCAAGCACGACTTGATAGGTTAACGTTGTTGGTGCAAACACGGGGTGGTCTAGAGACACAAAATTGGCTAAGGTATCTGTCCTAAAACTGATCCTAAGGCAAGAGTAGAAAGACAATCATAAAGGGACTATGCTGCACAAAGTAAATCAAACGTGTTGGTTTTGTATGGGTGGACGAGGAGCTCATTCCACCAGTACAGTTGAGTACTGACACCCACATAGTTTCATGTGCAGGCACAGGTAGAAGCTCCTGGCACGGAGCTCGCTTGGATGCGTCGCGACATGGAGTTTCTTGGTGATTCGAAGCATGCGACCACATGAAGTCAAGACTTATAAGGGACATAATGTATGTGCGTCGTCTTCCGAAGCATCCGCTGATTCAAAGACATGTATTGAGAGATGAGAGAGAGATGAGTGACTTGTAATGTGAGAAGAGTGAGCTTGAGTGACTTGTAATCTTGGCCTAGCGTCCCATTTTAACCTTTGTTTCAATATCAATAAAGAGCTTCTTTTGAATAACTCGTGTTTTGTTCTAATCTCCGCTGCTATTATTCAATATCTCTGCTTGGGACTTCTGTGCGACGACCCCGTCGCAGCCGCTTAAATCGACCATTATGGAAGCCGCCTTGTACGAGCGCAATCTAGGCTTGTGCGACATCACGTCTTAGTGATGACGATCGCTCCTACGGAAACGGGGCGTGACATAATGGTATCAGAGCACGGCTTTACGTCCTTGGACTATCGATTGAATTCTTTAACTCTGATGTTTCCGCAAACTCAGAAGTGTTGCTTCCGCAAAGTTGATATCGTTGGTGAGCTCTCTCTCAAATGTCCCACGGATGTCCATACAATAAGTCTAACTATTTTGTAAAACATAGGAGAATAGTTTTTGACAAAACAAAAAGATGATTTGCGTAAGCACGGTTGGCTAAGTCGGGCTGGACATATACACCAAAGTTGCGTCGACCTTAGAGAAGTCGAGTGCGAAAATTAAATAGTGTCGAGCAAGAACGAGTTGAACTCGATTGAGTAAATGAGATGACCATCGATAGGGGAGCTATCGAGCGACGATAACGTCGGTGCGATATAGATGAGCGTGCTTGGAAATTGAAGAATGGTTCGAACGGATTTTTGAAGAAGCGATTCTGACTCGAATGATAGTTTTGAGGATTTGTCAAATGACTTCATCCCTGAGTGGTGTATGCGATAGCTTCAGGGATGTCGATCGATTGATTGAGGATGTGGGGTGTCGATGAGTCTATCAGCAAGCGTCGTACGTATACAAAGTCGTAGATTGAGTATCGTTGAATAAGTTTTAGTCTCGAAGTTTGACTAGTTGGTTTGAACAACCTAGAAATTGATGCGCACGGAACATGCACGGGATTGAGGATTGCACGAAGTATGAAACGCGAAAATGATTGAGTAGGTGAAATCGAATCGAAGAAAAGTTAAGGTGTAGCGAACGAATGACTTGATAAAGAAAATCGATAGGTGGATCATATAGAAAAAGTTAGCACGATGGGAAGATAGCGTGCATGAAAAGTTGAATTTTGAAGTTACACGAATGACTAAGGATTGAAACCGATGTTGCTCGATGGTTTGAGTTAGCAAGAAATGATGCGAATTAAGAAAATGCGTTGGTCGATAATTTAAGATAGACGGATGAAAAATACGCAAATTTGGGTTTGAGGAAATTGATGTTGTGAATGATTCGAGGGATAATGATCAAACTTGAATTTGAATGTCAAGAAGATTATCCAGTCGGACGATAGCATCATTTGCGCGACTCGAAATTTGTTGCAAAGGAAGATCGTCAGGTTACGCATATCATCGATGGTATTGAGGCGTATCAAAGATCGATATGCGATAACTCGGGAGCACTCTAATTTGAGGAATGACGATCGTGCAAGTGTTATTGTTCGGTTGGATGCTATACTTAGAATTTGATTGAGATAAATGTTGGATGAAGATGATTGTGTCTTGATGGTTGTGTTGAAAATTACAACGTCGACAATCTTGTCTTGTGCGAGCGTAACTCCAGCCTCGCACATGCGTCGCATCAGATTTGGGGCGATGGTTTCGCGTGAGCGCTGACATGGTGATTCATGTCGCGGGAATGATCGAACTCGGAAAATCAGGACGTGGCAACTTCCATTGTCTCAACTTATTGGTTTGATGCGAAGAAAAATTCGAGGATGTTTGAACTGGTGATTGACGATTAAGTAAAGTTGAGGATTGAGTAGGTCCAATCTGCGTATCGAGAATGAACTAGTCTAGACTCAAGCGAGAGTTACGTCCCGATGAGGATGATTACCCCGCGGGAGCGTACATGGTGATTCATACCTACCGTGGATAATCTGAATCGCGTGAGATCGGGGCGCAACATATTGTTAAGCTAGACGACCTCATGATCGAATACGTGAATTGGGGTGAATGACTTAGGGAATATGAAATGTGAATTATGGTTTAGCGATGAATCGTGTCGTAGCGTACTTGACTTGAGAATAATTGATAGGCAGATTATGTCGAACGTGTTCGAAGAGATAGACTATTCGAAATGGCTTGGTGAACAAGTAATATTGATATGTTAAGAAATTGGTTAAAATGTGAGTTATCGTAGGATGGCTTTGCTGAATGACTCAGACCCCGTGCGACGAATGTCGGGATGTGTGTAGAAAATCTATGCTCGAAGTTTAGAAATTGGAGTGATGCGAGCTTGGGTAGAAAATCCCGTACTATCAACTTGGTTTGACCTTAGGATGGGGTCAGTGTTGATATTGTTGTTTGGGAACTATGATTCCAATACTGACAGATTGACATAGCCTAGCGATTAGGCAGACGTCTCGGTGTGGAGCGATAGGAATTGTGGTGGCACCACTCATGAGTCTCGGTTGACATGCATGTATATCAGGGACGCTTGAATATGTGCACGATCCGACTCGAGTGGTGATGGCATATTCTCTATCACGAGGCTCGGCTGAAATACATGTATTTTGGGGACGCCTGGAATATGTGCACGATCCAACTAAGTGATACGTTGAATCAAGTGAGACTTGAGGAACGGAAAAGTGTCGAAGATTTTGAGATCGTGAGTTCTGAAGAAAAGATTGTGGGTAGCACGAACGTGGCTCGGGTTTGAGAAATGCATAGGAGAAATGTGTGCGAGAAACGTAGGATGTTGAATAAAGTGATAAGTCGATAAGTGTACTCAGTTTCAAGGACGAAACTTTTTCTGAGTGGTGTATGATGTAGTGTCCCGTCCCGCTCAGTCAATCGGAGGAATCGAAACGCCGACGGCATTCGTACTTAGCCATGCAACGACGACTCGAAGGCCCGCTTGGTCGAAGCGACTCCTCATTCAGGTGGGATAGTTTCGGTGAACTTGCCTCATCTTAGCCTTCACATAATAAATCGAATGTTTTCAAATGCACAAGTAGGCTTGATAATAAAAGAGACGAATCCACATAGATAAGGAAATAATCCCGACAGGTCGAATTGAGTTAGAATATGGAAAGGTTCAACGGTCGACTTAGAATTGGTGCACGTCGTGCTTTGAAAATGACACTCGGTCCTTTGTCCCGTGTCTTGGGAGAAGAAAAAGTTGGTCTTCGACACAAACTATGAATTAGCCTAAGTCATAGGCATCGCCCACATAAATGCTCGATAGAGCATGCACGCTTTCCCCATGCAAGGCTTGGCATAGCCTTTGCTCGTCCCTCAGGTTAAGTTGTAGGTTTGATTAAGTTAGGCAAAGTTATGTCGGTCGACCTAAGACATTCCAAGTACTGTCCCGCTCTTTTTACGGTTTGTTAAGTTAAGTAGTCCCACGATCTCAAGGCCCGTCGACTTGGGCAGGAGTCTCGCGTAGAGCACAGATGGCTTAAGGCACGATGCACAGATTTAGTGTTTAAGGCAAGGACCACAATTGATTCAAAATGAGTTTTGGAGAAAGGACTATCAAATAGGCGTTCATGAGTTGAATAAAATGATAGGGTAACATGGAAAGAATGCTCGCGACCATTGGTCGTCGAGGGGTCTCAAGGATAGAAGTCTTGAACTTGGTTTTGAAATAGGTAGTAACACTGAAAATAGAATGACTGTGTGAGACGTCAGTTTGAGTCGGGTCTTGCATGGTCATTGGACAACTTGTCGACAAGGTAAATAGTTTCCCCGTAATGGCGACCCACAGGGCTCGGGACCGTTATGGCTGAGTATGGAAACAAAGGATAGCTGTGCTGAATCGATAGTACCGGGTTAGTCGGGGACTTCCAGGGGGCTAGCTACCTTGCGCTGGAAGGGTCCCGGCCAACGCAAGCTATGAGTCCAGGTATAGCTTGTTATGCTAGTGACCTCATATAGATGAGTCGGCATAGGCGGCAATCCACGTATATGCCTTTGTATTGAGTCGAGTGTTATGAGTAGTGTATCAAGAGTCGGAAAGAATGAGTACACGATAAAGATAATATTTTGGGGCCTAAGAATTGGCCGCAGCTGTAGAAGCATGGAATTTCACAAACAGAAAACCCATGCGCCAGATACTACATGCGCCAGAACACAGACGAAGAACTTCACAGCAAAGTCAATAAGTATAGACATTTGAAGAAGGACTTTTTATTTATATATAAAAGTCTATTACATGTCTAGAAAAGGTTGTACAAAGGAGAATTTCTACAAAGGAAAGAGCCTAAGTCTACAGCCAGCGGCCACCATGCGCCTTCAGATAAGCGCAGCGGCCACCATGCGCCTCCAGTTAGGCGCAGCAGTCATCATGCGCCGCCAGTCACCATGCGCTGTCATCAGGCGCAGCAGACATCATGCGCCTCCAACCAGGCGCATCCTACCATATCTTCAGCAGCTCAGTCATGTGCATCCCTTCAGCCAAATTCTTCCAGCCAGGCTCACCTGGCCGAGCAGAGCCCAGTTATGTGCCGCTCTTCCAACCAGGCTCGCCCGATAAATGCTTCGATACACAAAGTATTTAACCCTCTGGCTGGAACCAAGGAAGAGAAGAGCACCGCAAATGCTGTGGCCAGGGGAGGCTTCGAAAGAGCCTCCAAAGCCGAAGGAAGACCGTGATCGAAACCGCGGCTAAAGAAGCAGCTTTCGACACGATCAAAGTGGGGAAACCCCACTTTGCAGGAAGAGAGAGAGCCTTGCACCGCCATTCCGATCTACGGCTCTTCCGGAATAACGGAGACGAGGCTCGAGCATCCCTATCTTTGGATGCAACAGGCACCTTCCGCCTGCCTCAGAAGCCCTCGACTCCGTCTTTTGGATGTAACAGTCACCTTCAAGTGCATCAAAGACAACACAGCGTCTCATTTTCACCCTCGGGAGCACTTTGTCAACAGAATGCACCCGCATGTTCAAGTTCATGTTGGAAGTACGTGAGGGAATGAGAAGCAAATCTTCTCTCTATGCCACTATTTATAGGCCAGGCAAATCAAACCCACGCGCCAAGTGGATGGCCCTCCGAATTCCGTACAATGAATTTACATTAAATGGATGAACCGGACGCCTCGAATTCAGCCAAACGGCTATTTATGGCACTCGAAGAGCGAGACAGCCGCATCATTAAAAGACATGTCCGATGCGCCAGCCAGATAGCGCATCACACGGATGCGCCCTTCGGCATCAGGCGCATCACACAGACGCGCCCTACAGTACTCGGCGCATTACAGAAGGTGCGCCCCCACACATCTCCATACCGAGTGGAACGCCAACCGACGCGCCCACTCAGCTGTCCATCGAACGTCACCAATATTAAATGTTGAACTGACAGAGTTGGCAGCACGCCTCCCAAAGTCTGAACAGTTGACAGCTTTATTCAGAAAACGAAGCGTCGGCAACGTCAGCATCATCATGACTTTGTTTTGACGGCTACTGCCACGTGGCCACTCCACCATCAGCATGCGCCTCTACGGCCATGCGTCCAAATCAGCATGCGCCTCAAAAGCCATGCGCCTCAGACTGCTCTCTGATCCCGAAAGACAGAAGGAAAGTTGCCTGCATGCGCCTCAAAAGCCATGCGCCCCAAATGGTTTGTAACTCCTAAAGGTTATGAGCCGCAGCCTCCTCCTGCGCCCAATCCAAGGCGCAGCCCACCAGATCATTCCTCTCCACCAAATCCGAGATCTTCGAGCCATGATTCGACGACACGTGTCCTTTGACTCAACTCATCCAAGATTTCAGCAACGGAAAGATCTTCTCTCTGCTACGTGCTGTCACGCCCCGATTCGTAGAGTCATTTCTTCACATATTTTATCTCTTGGAATCGATCGTCCTCGCTTGGGCGTGATGCCGTACAAGTCTGGTATTGCACTTGTACTAGGCAAAGATGGTACATAATCGATTATCTTCAAATAGAAACACATCGCAGCGGCAGAAGCAGACAAATTGAAGTTAGTGAGGACAATCTTTCTCATTGAATAGAAGTACATCACTTCTTTATAGCAGCGGAGAAAAAGAGTAACTTGAAGCCACACAGAGATATATAGAACTTTATTCTCTTTATTGATAATTAAAGAAGAGTACAAGACTTGTATTGAAGTACAATGATTACAGTACATCTCTCTTTACATTGGAACCCAACTGAACAATGCTATACAGCTTACATTTGATATTTGGATACAATGGATTACAACTCGATATACCGACTTGGCTTACAATCTCACTGGTACAACTGATTACAGGTTCCATACATTATGCCCTTTATAAACAGAAGACATCATCTTGTACAAGGAGAGCTTCTGTATGCCCAACAAATCTTCGATGCCGCGGAACCAATCAAGCCAATCTTCGTGTGTAGAATATTCCAAGCAAGAGCACCTGCCCACAAAACGTGGGTCAGCACATCATCTATGCACTGGCGAGTAGAATCCAACTCACTCGTATAAACCAACATTAAAGTGATCATTTAAGCAAACATTTATTAGAATGGTCTTTCTACTTGGGACCTAGCATTAGTTTATAGTTCATGGGCAATAATCAGAGTGAAGCATGTAAACATATTCTTTGTAGCATTCATGTGGACATATCTTTTAGCATTCTTGGTGTTATCATGCAAAGGCATCATTGAGGCATACTAGGTGTTATCAAGAAAAGGTATCATTGAGGTATCGTTAACATTAACATCTTAAACATGTTATAACAGTTCTCACTTCAAGCATCACTTAGCATGTATGTTGTGTTTGAGCAATGATTAAAGCATGGCATCTTTCTAGCATACTGAATTTAACATGTTAAGCAGGATCTCATTCTGAAAGGCTACATACAGCATCATCAAACTTATTTGGAACGTAAGCATGCAAGTTAAACCAACACATATATTAAATTATCACATTTAAGTGATTTCTTACCGATAGCCGACTCCCACATACCTGCATCAATTACAGGTTAGCAGATATACTTACTCTGCCTGCATAAGACATTCATTAGCATGCATCCTGACTACATGGTCACTGGTGTTTAACCATACGGACATTGCCATATAGGTCTTCATTGGTAATGAGATGACTCCAGAGAAGGTAGCTAGCCCCAAAGGATGCCTCACAAAACCCGTGCCCCTACTGGCACGCCAATGTTTTCTCCTAGGCCGGATCGGTCGCCCTAACGTCCCGGGGTACCGTCCGAGAAAACATATCCCCATCACTTATGCATAAGTTGTCCTATGACCATGCGAATGCGTGTCCATCTCAATCGTGAACATAAAATGCATGGCAAAATATTGAAGTAAAGACAACAGTGCATCATCATTTATCTCATTCAAGTCATGTTCAATGACTTATTCATTCCCAACATTACCATCATTTCATTTGGTGATCTCAACGATCCCAAGCCTCATCAATTCTCATTCATTGCTTTATTGCAACATTTCTCATTTGTTCCTTCTAAGGAGGAACAACAGTATTCATTCATTTGAAAGGGACCTGTAGCATTTCATTCATTTCATAGGGACAATAGCATATTCAATTCTTTTCTCATGTATTATTTATGCAGCATCTCATTATTCGAGTGATTCATTCATTTCATCGATCTTAAGCATAAGGGATATTATCAATTCAATCTCAGGCATCATGTTACATTAGCAGTTCGAGTGTGATTCGTTCAGCAATTCAAAGTTCATGTATTGTTCATTCAATGATTTCCAGCATATGAATCTCTATCAATTTAGCAACTAAAACATCGCATCACAATTATTCAACATTCAAGGTAAGAGATAATAGGGACATATTCATAGCATCACATTATTCCATTTATTAAGCATGCAGGAATAAGGAGGAAGGAGGACAGTTCCACTTGCCTTATATAACGGTCTTCCTGCTCCAATCCCACTAAGCGTAGCTCCACCAGCGAGCCACATTCCAATACCCATTCCGTCTAACCAGCTAAGAAAGACTACATCAGTCTCAATTTTCCTGATCTCCAATATAAGTCACGGTCCAACATTCTGATCCCATCCAACAAGCCAACCAAATGCCTCGTGCAGAGCGGGGCATTACATAATATACCACTCAGAAAAAGTTTCGTCCTCGAAACTTAAGAAAACAACTCATCTACTAGATTCACTTAATCACAATGAGTTACTCATTCAGCTTCAATTCAATATTCAATTCAGCCCACTCGGTCATTTCAAAATAGTTGTCCAACAGTATCATTTTAATCAATCAACGATTCAATCCATCTATCTCTTTTTTCAAATACTTGCAACTTCTCATTGATTCACCAACATTTTTCTTGCATTCTATCTTGGTTGCAACACATCACTTCATTTGGATCCATACACATATTTCAGGCGTCCCCAAAATATATGCATTTCAGCCAAAGTCTGCGCTAGTGCGATAAATTCTTCCAACAATATTATCTCAGTCGCAACCTATCACTTCGGCTGTATCCATACACATATTTTAGGCGTCCCCAAAACATATGTACTTCAACCAACTTCCATGATAGTATAATTCGATCAGCCACGATATAACTCTCTTTTCCAATCAGACTTAGTATCCTTTCAATTGACTTATCACTTTATTCACCTTGCCACAATCATTATTTTCCAGGCCACCACTTAACATCAGGGACAATCTCCATCCAAGCATAACATTTCTAACATTCGATCAAGGGTCTAACTTAGAGCCAATCATATCAAGGTTTCACAACAACAATCATTTTCCTTCCCAAATCCAACAATATTTTTCACCGAGGCAATTCATCTTTTCTAAAAGATACAATCCAACATCACCAACTATCGATTATCCGAGTCAGGGTATAATTCTATGCAACAGTCAAGGTTAACCCAGCTACCCGACTATAGATACTTATCCAACATTTCTGTCATGAGCAGTCAATTCCATCTCATATAATAATTCACTATTCGATATATACAAATCAAGTCTCATCCCACGATTCCATTTTCCGCTATAGGCCGACACATAATTCTCAAGGGTCGAACATCTCTAAGGTTCATATTGGAGCATATACTTACAACTTATCATTCTTAGATCATACTCATCACCATCTCTCGTTCAATGCCACAAGGTCATTCTATGGGTCGCCAACGGCCATCTATTATTCGGTCCAGTCTCAATGGTTAGCTATACCAACAGCTATACCTAATCATTCAGGTGACTCCCCTAGAGTGGATGGCTACTAGGGTTATACTAGTTTCTATTTCTTAGGGCCAACAAGCAACCGACAGTTCTAAGGAACTCTACCCAAACCTATGGGTATCAATTCAGTCTGAATAATGAATCGCCAATTGGGCTAAGCCAGCAATTGGTAAATCAACAACTGGTCGCTAGGGTCAAGTCTATCTATTCAGGGTCTTCCTCAAGGAAATAATTCCCACAGAGGCTCATTCTAGACTTACCCAACAATCGACTAAAATCGATCTATCAACATTACGGTCAATTCCAAATCCGACATACGATCTTCATCGTTCTAATAATCCATCAAGTAAATTTCCAATGATTCAATTTCTGGTCCGATTCCTTCGTACCCACATAAACCCATAACCAAGGTTAACTATTCAAGGGTCAACGATTCCGATAGTTTTAATATAACTATAGAATCATACTATTCGGTCTGTATGACAAGGTTGCACCACTAAGTCATAAGCCAACAATCTATATCCCAACTAACAATCACCTATACCGACATTATCCAACACATTTGAAATTTCTTGTTCCCATTCGTTTCTCAATCATCAAACTCTCTTACGGCATTCTTAAAATTCTCTACCTCAAAGGTCGAGTAGTTCATTCCATTCAATCTGATAATTCATGTATCAATTAACCATCCTCTATGCCACATAATATTCAGGGTTGCTACTTGTTACTTTTCTAATCCCATTAAATTTCTCAGCATACTTGCACATAGGCAACAACTATCCTTTGGTGATCTAGATGGGTTAACATCTATTACACCTTAGGGTCAAGGCACAAATCTCTAATATTCCTTTGGTCACCGACAACTTTTTCCAAAACTTTTATCTTAGCAATCAACATTGTATTAGCCACAAATAATTTGCATCCAACCAATCGAAATCGACATTCAGATATTCTAAGCCACAACATTCTCTAGCCAAATCCATTTACTCATAGCAGACTAACGGTCTTACTAGTCTGAGTCAGCACTCGACTAAACAATTTATAACCATGCCACCGATTACAATTTCCGACAATCTCGCTATCCAACATAACATCACCGTCAGGGACACTCAAGTCATCTAGCCACAATACATGACTCCCAGCTAAGTCTCGACACTATCCAGTACTCACAGATAGTCTCACTGCTATCCCATGGAAAGGGTCAACATATATCTCGTTCTGAGGTGGTAGAGGCAATATACCACTCAGAAATGAAGCCATCCTTAAACAATACCAACTCAATTCTATTCCAGACATTCGTGATCTATGATGATCACAACACTTAGCCAACATCTCGGGGTCTCAATAGTATAAGCCAACATTCTTAGCGTCTCTAAAGCACTTAGCAACACACATGAGTCAATTCACCAGTTCTGTCAAACTCATCCATCAATTATTTCATTCACAATTCTTTTCCAACATCACATGCAATTCTCAACTTGTTGCAGCATACATAGCCATTTCCTTTATTCCCAAAATTCCAAACAGCATTCACAATATAACATACTATGGCATCGAGTCATTGTTGGGTTATTTGTGTCCAAACCAACAACAATTATTCATTTATGCGCATCACAATGTATATAGACTTATTGTATGGAACATCCAGTGAGCAGCCAAGAGGGTCAACGAACTTTCAAATATGAACAATATAAGGATGATTACAGAACGACAACAGCATAATCGCGGAAGCAATCTTTGATTTAATCTCGGAAGCAACGTTGAGTGATCGCGGAAGCAACTTTGGTTAATCATCGATACAACTTTGATTTGAAACGAATCAAAGAAGAGACCAAGGACGTAAAGCCGTGCTCTGATACCAATTTGTCACGCCCCGATTCGTAGAGTCATTTCTTCACATATTTTATCTCTTGGAATCGATCGTCCTCGCTTGGGCGTGATGTCGTACAAGTCTGGTATTGCACTTGTACTAGGCAAAGATGGTACATAATCGATTATCTTCAAATAGAAACACATCGCAGCGGCAGAAGCAGACAAATTGAAGTTAGTGAGGACAATCTTTCTCATTGAATAGAAGTACATCACTTCTTTATAGCAGCGGAGAAAAAGAGTAACTTGAAGCCACACAGAGATATATAGAACTTTATTCTCTTTATTGATAATTAAAGAAGAGTACAAGACTTGTATTGAAGTACAATGATTACAGTACATCTCTCTTTACATTGGAACCCAACTGAACAATGCTATACAGCTTACATTTGATATTTGGATACAATGGATTACAACTCGATATACCGACTTGGCTTACAATCTCACTGGTACAACTGATTACAGGTTCCATACATTATGCCCTTTATAAACAGAAGACATCATCTTGTACAAGGAGAGCTTCTGTATGCCCAACAAATCTTCGATGCCGCGGAACCAATCAAGCCAATCTTCGTGTGTAGAATATTCCAAGCAAGAGCACCTGCCCACAAAACGTGGGTCAGCACATCATCTATGCACTGGCGAGTAGAATCCAACTCACTCGTATAAACCAACATTAAAGTGATCATTTAAGCAAACATTTATTAGAATGGTCTTTCTACTTGGGACCTAGCATTAGTTTACAGTTCATGGGCAATAATCAGAGTGAAGCATGTAAACATATTCTTTGTAGCATTCATGTGGACATATCTTTTAGCATTCTTGGTGTTATCATGCAAAGGCATCATTGAGGCATACTAGGTGTTATCAAGAAAAGGTATCATTGAGGCATCGTTAACATTAACATCTTAAACATGTTATAACAGTTCTCACTTCAAGCATCACTTAGCATGTATGTTGTGTTTGAGCAATGATTAAAGCATGGCATCTTTCTAGCATACTGAATTTAACATGTTAAGCAGGATCTCATTCTGAAAGGCTACATACAGCATCATCAAATTTATTTGGAACGTAAGCATGCAAGTTAAACCAACACATATATTAAATTATCACATTTAAGTGATTTCTTACCGATAGCCGACTCCCACATACCTGCATCAATTACAGGTTAGCAGATATACTTACTCTGCCTGCATAAGACATTCATTAGCATGCATCCTGACTACATGGTCACTGGTGTTTAACCATACGGACATTGCCATATAGGTCTTCATTGGTAATGAGATGACTCCAGAGAAGGTAGCTAGCCCCAAAGGATGCCTCACAAAACCCGTGCCCCTACTGGCACGCCAATGTTTTCTCCTAGGCCGGATCGGTCGCCCTAACGTCCCGGGGTACCGTCCGAGAAAACATATCCCCATCACTTATGCATAAGTTGTCCTATGACCATGCGAATGCGTGTCCATCTCAATCGTGAACATAAAATGCATGGCAAAATATTGAAGTAAAGACAACAGTGCATCATCATTTATCTCATTCAAGTCATGTTCAATGACTTATTCATTCCCAACATTACCATCATTTCATTTGGTGATCTCAACGATCCCAAGCCTCATCAATTCTCATTCATTGCTTTATTGCAACATTTCTCATTTGTTCCTTCTAAGGAGGAACAACAGTATTCATTCATTTGAAAGGGACCTGTAGCATTTCATTCATTTCATAGGGACAATAGCATATTCAATTCTTTTCTCATGTATTATTTATGCAGCATCTCATTATTCGAGTGATTCATTCATTTCATCGATCTTAAGCATAAGGGATATTATCAATTCAATCTCAGGCATCATGTTACATTAGCAGTTCGAGTGTGATTCGTTCAGCAATTCAAAGTTCATGTATTGTTCATTCAATGATTTCCAGCATATGAATCTCTATCAATTTAGCAACTAAAGCATCGCATCACAATTATTCAACATTCAAGGTAAGAGATAATAGGGACATATTCATAGCATCACATTATTCCATTTATTAAGCATGCAGGAATAAGGAGGAAGGAGGACAGTTCCACTTGCCTTATATAACGGTCTTCCTGCTCCAATCCCACTAAGCGTAGCTCCACCAGCGAGCCACATTCTAATACCCATTCCGTCTAACCAGCTAAGAAAGACTACATCAGTCTCAATTTTCCTGATCTCCAATATAAGTCACGGTCCAACATTCTGATCCCATCCAACAAGCCAACCAAATGCCTCGTGCAGAGCGGGGCATTACACGTGCCGGCTCACAACAGCAGTATGAAGAGTTCTCCCCCTCGATCAGGGCGCAGCATCCGTGCGCCTCCATCAGCAACCTCCACGTGGCGTCCCCACACTGGCGCATCCTACATACGCGCATGAGCAGCCAGCCTGCAAAACTATAAATAGAAGGATCATCTCCTTCACACACAGAGACTCAGAACACAAGACTCACAGAGAATCCACAACAGAGAATCACCGGAGAGGCAGTTCTAGACACTCAACGTCTTCCTCCTCTCAGCAAGCTCCAGCACCCAGAGCAATCAACACCTTCAGAGAACCGATAACCGCCGTCAGCCGGTCAACGGAGTCAACGCATTACCACTCGCTCCATTGGCACTAAGGACCCAGCTTAAACAAAAGTGTACTCCTAGGACTACATCTAAGTCCTATATTGTATCACTGTTCTGTTTGTATTAAGATTTCAATCAAAACAATTTTAATGGCAAACAAGCTGGCGACTCTGCTGGGGACCTCTTTCTCCTCTACCGAGAAAGTCGTGTCACAGGCCGACGACGTGAAGGTGGGCTCCTCCCACAAGACGCTGGTAGTGCGCCTCAATCAACAGGCGTACGAGGAGTTCATTTCTGAAGGAAGTGCGAGTCCTTCGAAGCGGCTGTCGAAGCCGAAGAAGACCCGCGCAGTCTGGGTGCGCAAAGTCGACGCCTCGGGCACCACCGTCGAAGGGGATGCGCCCGTCCAGCCTTTCCTTCCTGCTGACGTCCTCAGCAGTCAAGGTGCGCCCGCTGATGCAGCGCATCTCTCGGGGAAGCGTGCGGCTGACCACGTTCCCCAGCCATCTTCCTCTCAGGCGAGGAAGATACGTCGACGGAGCAGGAGCGCAGCCAATGCCCCGCGCATCACTTCTGATGCGCCACAAAGAGCCTCTGTCTTTGACAGACTCACTCGCTGTAATGGCGAGGAGAATTTGGATGCTGAGTACTATGCGCCCCAGCGGGCTGGTACGAAGAAATCCAAGGCGGCACGGGCCATGCGCCACAAACGTGCTATGCCAGCAGCCGGCCAGAGGCACGCGCTTACAATCACGCGCGCTGCCGATGGCAAGCTGTACAAGGTTGACTCAAGTGCTTTTGCACCGACAACGAGTCGACCTTCAAAGTCCTCATCTCGCTTGGGCGCATTCACTGCGTGCACAACCAAGCCGAGAGAGGCAAACTCTATGGTCTTGAACTCCCGCGCCTCCTCTGGTTGTGCGTTCGAGGTCCGTTCAAGTCACTTCAAATGCTGTGGTTCCCCCACTACTGATCGTGATGCCTGCTTGGTATTAGATCAGGGGGCGCAGCACTCACCCGACCACCCCGGCGCTTGGCCCTGCCATGCGCCTGAGAGGGGTGTGAGGGTAGCACTCTCCTCCAATGACTTGCGCAACGTGATCACTCACAAGCGCCGGTCAGGAGAGTTGACCAACAAGCACGATGCGCCTCTCACGGGGCACACTTGTGCAGTGGTCACCATCAACTGCTGTTGCAAGACGGCAGTACCGCCAAAGCAGTCGGTCTTCCAACGGCTACAATCATCGACACCCCTCCGACATCGCCTGGGGACGAAGGTGTCAGCAGAAGAGGAACTAAAGATTGCGTCATGCAACGTGATCTCCAATTCCTCATCTATCCGGAAGACGACTGCCAATTCCTCGTCTTCATCCAAAAGCCAGCCGAGGAAAACCAAGGCAGCTGTCACGACCTCTGGAGTGTTCGAAGGCACTCGGTCGAGGAAGAAGTCTTTGGAGGAAGCTTGGGGTAGCCAGACCCTTGTCGAGCCTCCTTCCGAAGATGAAGATGTCCAAAGCACAGCTGCGGCGGATCTTCATCAAGGCGAAGATGGCCTCCCTGAAGCCCCTCAAAAGGACGATGTCCTCCAGGACACCGCCGGGGGTAGTGCTGAAAACGAAGAGGCCCTTCAAGACAGAGCTGAGGGCAGTCAGGCCCTTGCAGATGCGCCTGTCGAAGACGAACTCCAGAATGTGGCTGGGGGTGGCCAAACACCAGGAGAAGTCACTCCCCCACATGAGAGCGAGGCTGAGAGCGAAGCCTCAACTAATCCATCCACTTCCGGCCGTGTCATGACAGTATACATGACCGGGGGTGATCTTGAGACTGATGCGCCGCCACAAGACATTGTCCAGCGCATAGACTCGCTAGAGGGAGGACTCAAAACCCTCTCTGCCTCAATGCAAGCACTGACTCAAGCAGTGTTTGAGATGCGGTCGGCCTTGATCAGGACACCTTCAAACGGTCCCGACCCAGGAGCCAATGGAGAGTCGAGTGTGCCCCTCCAGCGGACACCCTCAGACACAGAAGCACCCCGGACATCGGAGCCCTCAAACGCTCCACTCCAGGTAGTACCTCCTTCCCCGACTCCTAGCTCCACGGAGGACGTGGTCGAAATGATCAAAGATCTGCGGGAGCGCTTCGAGTCCAAGAACAGGCAGGAGGAGCGCCAGAAAATGGGCATTCCCCAGCCTTATCCCCTTGAGTGGAACAAGGTGGTTTATCCCCCAAAGTATAAACCACAAACACTCACGCCGTATGACGGGAAGGACTCTCCACGACGGTACCTGACGTACTTCCAGTCGCAGATAGGGCATCTTCCAAAGGAGGACGCGCTCCTCACCAGCATCTTTGTTGGGGCCCTGAAAGGGGTAGCGTATGACTGGTACTGCAGCCTCCCCGATAATTCCATATCGTCCTTCGACGACCTGACACGCCTCTTCCTCGACCGCTTCTACGACGGTGGGAAGGACATGACGATGGCGTCTCTCATTGTGATACGCCAGAAGGACAAGGAAACGGTTCGGGTATTCATCGAACGCTTCCGTCAGGCCTGCTTCAGGCTACCTCCAGGCATGCCAGAACATGCGCTTCTCTCCGCTTGCAGTATGAACATGCTGCCTGCAGTAAAGCTCTGGCTTAACTCTACTCCCCCTGCCTACTGGAGCTCCCTAATCATTGAAGCTGAAGCTGCAGAGAAGAAGGCGGCCAATGCACGTCTTCTAGGTGTTAGCTTCCCCGCCTTTGACGATAAGGGGAAAAAGTCCGCAACCAACAACTCCGGACGAGAAACAAAGGGAAAACAGGCATTGACTGTTAATGCCTCGTAGGACGCATCTGCGCCTACTCAAAAGCCTCCACTGGCACCGAGACCCAAGGAGGTTTATTCATTCAATGATGACGACACCCTGCAACTCTTTGAGATACTGAAGCAGGGTGACAAGATCAAGCTTCCGGACCCGAAGCGGCCCGATGAAGTCGGGAAGGTGGACAACCCGAGGTACTGTCACTACCATCGGTTTGTCGGACACCCGACTAAGGACTGCTACGTCCTCAAAAATTACATCCAGCGCACGATCAATGCGGATGTAATCTCCGTCGACTACGAAGAGAAGACGGTGTCAGCGAATGTGGTGTCACTTCAGTTCGGCACCTTGCCGCCGACTACCACACAAGATGGCGTCGTCCCCATCCCTAAGACGACAATGGAGGTGGTGAATTTGCCACCCACCCGTGACAATGTGAGTGGACTTGTCCCACTCACCACATCTCGAGGAGAGGTCCTCTGGGTTCACCCCGACCTCGTCTCCGAGGTAACTCAACCGGAGGTACGCCCTACCTCCAAAGCAAAAGGCAGGAAGATCAAGTCTTGCCACACGGTCTCTTCTTCAACGGAAGAGGCGCTTCCTGTGCAGACACGTGCACAACAGAACTCCCAGCCCGGTGAAGCTGCCGCCGAAGTGGTGCCTCCTGGCACCATCCCTGAGGAGGGTCCATCCAAGCCCTCAGCAGCCAATAAACAAAAGCAAGTGGAGGCCCGTTTCGACAGACCTCTGCGAAAAGAAAATGCTTCGGGGCTAGCCAAGCCCCACAATTTTGACATTCTGGCACAACTGGCCAGTACTCCTGCACGCATGTCTTTGTTCGAGCTCCTGCGTCTCTCCAAGGACTCCCGAGAAGCTCTCTGCGAAGCTCTGAAGGATGCCGAATCCTTTCTCAGTCAGGTCAAGCAGCCTGAAGACCTCCCAACTACTTGTGCACACTGTCATTGTGCGGATGAAGTTATCCCAAACATAACCTTCACCCAACAAGACATGCTGCTCAAGCATCACTGATATAACCGACCGTTGTATTACACAGGGTACATCGGTTCGGTAAAGGTGAGCAGGATTCTGATCGATCCGGTGTCTTCCCTAAGCATCATTCCAAAGGCGCTGCTATCAAAGCTGGGGATCCCAATGTACCGGCTGGCGCCCTCCAATACGACCATCAGCGGCTTCAACGCCAGCAAGAGCGAGCCACTGGGCAAGATCCGGCTGAAGTGTCACATCGGCAGCCTCAAAACTGAGGTAACTTGTTATGTGGTGGATGCCGAGGTCAACTACAACATCTTACTCGGACGACCATGGTTACATGAGTACATGGTGGTGCCCTCCACGCTCCACCAATGCATGAAATATGTATCCACCAACGGCGTCATCCGGATGGAGTTTGCAGATATCGATCCCTTCAAAGGGATTGAGGCCTACTTCACCGATTTCGACTTGTACAAGCCACTTGACGAGGAGGAAGCCAATGATGCCGATGATGAAGCAGAGACGGCAACAGAGCCGGACTTGGAGCCCGAAGTGACTCCTAACGCCCCCTTGAAAATCCGTCTGAAAGGGAGACCACCCCAGAAGGCGCCTCCAATGAGCATCAAGCTCTCAGGAAAAGCGCCAGCTCGCGAAGCTCCCCTGAAGATACGCCTCAAGGGGAAGCCACCACAAACAGCGGCTCCCCTGGTGGTAAAATTACAAGGGAAGGCGCCACTCATCGAAGGCGCAACCGAGGCACCCCTCAAGGTGCGTCTTAAAGGCAAGCCGCCGCAGTCATCCAAGATGCTGGAGAGGGCTCACATAACCCTCTCAGACCCCAAAGTCAGAGCGGTGGAGGACTCTCCTGATCCGGCCCCAGTGCTTACAGACGAGGAGCTTGGCGAATATATCTCTGCTGATGTAGACGCACCCTCCTTCGACAATGTAATCCCACGGGATAAAATCTCGTACTTTATCAATAATAGAGTGTCTTTCAATTATTCTTGTCTTCCACACTGGAATGCCATGTATACATTAGACAATGCTCTACGGTCGTTGCAAACACAAGTAACGACCGTCTACCATAATCAAATAGTCCCGTCTCAAGGAGTCTTCATAGTCCCTCCACGAAGCCGAGACGAAGGCACCATCATCTCGGGCAAAATCGAGCGTCGTCGGGACCTCCCGTCAATCGAGCCCGAACCTGATACCGGCAGAGTACAAGTCTATCGGTACACAGATGCGGCTAAGCACATCATCCAAAAGATGGGCTACGACCAGAAAAGCAATAAAGGCCTAAACTACGGCAAGGGTCGGCATCTCCCTGTCCGGCTTTCGATGCCCAATGGAAAGCCACAGGATTACTATAATCGGACTCGACGGGGGTTAGGCTATGTCACGCCGCCATCAACTCCAGAGAGTTCAGACGCAGAAGACATAGAACATTCCCACTCGTCAGAAGCATCGACGTGGGATTCCGATACCAGTATCGGATCAGTCTTCAGGAAAGTGCTGTCAGCTAACATGACATCGGCACAACCTCAGAAAGATGAAGGCAAAGACCAACCGCCGGAACCCTTCGAAGAGGAACCCTGGGCTCAACGCCTAGGAGAACAATGGGAGTCTCGTTTTGAGTTACGAGAACCTCCCACCGAAGACGAAGTCGAGCAGATCGACCTCGGGGATGGGTCTTCTTCTAAACCCATCTTTATTAGCAAAAGCTTGGAAGGAGAAGACCGAGAATCTTTAGTCCAACTGGCTAAGGAATATATCGACGTCTTCGCCTGGAGCTACGAAGACATGCCGGGTCTCGATCCACAGATCGCGATGCATAGGTTGAACATCTTACCAGATGTCAAACCTATCAAACAACAACAGCGACGCTTCCGCCCGGACATCATGAACGCCATCGACCAGGAGGTGGACAAGCTCTTGACCAGTGGCTTCATCCGTGAGGAACAACACCCGGACTGGGTAGCCAACGTCGTCCCTGTCACCAAGAAGAACGGGAAGATACGAGTCTGTATCGACTTCAGGGATCTCAACTCTGCTTGCCCGAAGGATGAATTCCCGCTCCCAATCATCGATGTAATGATCGACAACACATGTGGCTTTGAACGCATGTCCTTCATGGACGGGTATTCAGGCTACAATCAAATTAAGATGTTCCCCGATGACGCAAAACACACGTCAATCAGGACTCCGAAAGGTGTTTTCTGCTACACAGTAATGCCCTTCGGCTTGAAGAACGCCGGTGCAACGTACCAGCGAGCTATGAGCACCATCTTCCGTCAACATCTTCGCAAGACAGTTGAGTGCTATGTTGACGACATCGCAGTCAAGAGCCGCCTCAAAAGAGATCACCTACAGGACCTAAAGACGGTCTTCGATCTCATGCGGGCACATCAACTCAAAATGAACCCCGCCAAATCCTTCCTGGGGGTTTCTAGCGACAAATTCTTGGGCTTTGTCATCACGGCAAAAGGCATTCATGTCGATCCCGAGAAGACTAAAGCCATCCTTAACATGGACCCTCCGAAGAACCTTCGAGAACTTCGGGGCTTACAGGGACGTTTGGCATACATCCGGAGGTTCATAGCAAACCTCTCCGGTAAATGTCAACCCTTTACTCATCTCATGAAGAAAGGAGTCTCTTATGTCTGGACAGAGGAGTGCCAAAAGGCTTTCGACGACATCAAGGCTTACTTAACAAGCCCGCCAGTCCTAGTGGCACCTGTCGCCGGCAAACCATTCCTCCTCTACGTCCGTGCCATGGATCATTCCCTCGGCGCTTTGCTGGCTCAAAACAGCGATGCAGGCTACGAGCAAGCAATCTACTACCTCAGTCGAACACTCATCGGGGCCGAACACCGGTACAACCCCGTTGAAAAGGAGTGCTTGGCTTTGGTGTTGGCCATTCAGAAGACTCGTCATTACGTCTCGGGCCAGACAATTCACGTCATCTCCCGAGTCAATCCGCTCAGAGTTCTCATGACGAAGCCAGGGTCATTAAACTCCCGGCTGGCTACATGGGCGATCCTACTAACGCCATACAACATGGTATTTGTCCCGCAGAAGGCGGTCAAGGGTCAGGCTCTGGCTGACTTTTTAGCTGCACACCCCATCCCAGAATCTTCAAAACTCTATGAAGACATCCCGGATGAAGTCCAAGAATCAAACGTCACTGAAGGAAGCCCCGTTTGGCGGATGTTCTTCGATGGCGCTTCAAGAACGGGCCCCAACGGCCAAATCATCGCAGGAGTGGGGGTAGTCTTGGTCTCCCCCGATCAGCTGGTCATCCAGCGCGCATACTCTCTTTCGAAGCCGTGCTCCAACAATGTTGCTGAGTACAATACACTCGTCATGGGACTCCAGCTAGCACAACAGCTGGGGGTGGATCATCTGGAAGCCTACGGCGACTCGAAACTCGTCGTAAACCAGATTCGGGGGCAATACGAGGTTCGCCATGAAGATTTGATCCCTTACCATGAAGTTGCATTGAACATCATTTCAACCTTCACTGGGTTCTTCATCGAACATGTACCCCGCCTACAAAACTTGGAGGCTGACGCTCTGGCTGGCCTCGCAGCCTCATTGGCCGCGCCCCTTGGGACTCAACATTATGTTACGGTGACTGGCCGAGACCTGATTTGTCCCAGAAACAACCTATGTTTGCAAATGGCTCACGCCATGCCGACGAACACCGATGTTAATGTCCGAGACTGGAGGTTCCCGTTCATCGACTTCGCTGTCTACGGAATCCTTCCAGAGGACCCGAAGGAAGCCGTCTCAGTCAGGAGACGCTCTCTTCGATTCTACTACGATACAGCCACTAAAATGCTGTACCGACGCTCCTTCGACGGGCTTCTCCTTCGATGCCTGTCTAACGAAGAAGCAGCCGAAGCTCTTCGAGAAGCTCATGACGGAACTTGCGGAGCTCACCAACCAGGGCCTAAGTTGCAAGATCGACTGCGACGTATGGGCTACTACTGGCCAACCATGGTTGCCGACGCAGTGGAATATGCTAAGAAGTGCCATGCATGCCAACTTCATGCAGACTTCATACATACACCATCTGAACCTCTACATCCTACAGTCGCCTCCTGGCCATTCGAAGCCTGGGGCATGGACATTGTAGGGCCAATCACCCCTCCTTCATCGAGAGGACACCGCTTCATCCTGGCCATCACCGATTACTTCTCCAAATGGGCGGAAGCAGTCCCACTAGCGGAAGTAAAAAGCTCCAGGGTGGTCTGCTTTATCAAACACCATGTCATTTACTGTTTCGGAGTACCCCGGCGGATCATCCATGACAATGGTCCTCAGTTTATCAGCCACATTTTCAGCAGGTTCTGTGACAAGAATCGCATTCAGAATGTGGCCTCAACCGCCTACAATCCGGCAGCAAACGGATTGGCCGAGGCGTTCAACAAAACTATCATCAGGCTACTCAAAAAGGTCGTGTCATCCAACAAACGCGACTGGGACGAAAAGCTTGGCGAATGCCTTTGGGCCTATCGCACAACGGTACGGACCCCAACAGGCAACAATCCATTCTCCCTGGTCTACGGGAGCGAAGCAGTACTGTCTCTCGAGATACAGATACCTTCGCTCCGCGTGGCAATCACAAACGATCTCACAGAAGAAGACAATCAACGTCGTCGTCTGCGGGAACTGGAGGCACTTGACGAAAAGCGTCTCCTAGCTCAACAACGCATCGAACTTTACCAAGCTCGTATATCACAGGCTTTCAACAAGAAGGTCAAGCAAAGAACTTTCCAAGTTGGTGACCTAGTTTTAGCAGTCAGAAGGCCAATGGTGTTAACTCACAAGACACCAGGGAAGTTCGAGCCCAAATGGGAAGGACCCTTCATCATTGAGACGGTATACTCAAACGGTGCTTACCGGCTCGCCAAACCCAATGGAGACTTGTTCATGATGCCCATCAACGGCAAGTTCCTAAAGAAGTACTATTCTTGACATCCTCCAAGACATGTATTTCCCCAAACAACCTCTTTTCACAAAAATCAAACGCTTCCGGAACCCAGCTGTTCCGTGGCAGAAAGATAACCACGTCCACATTACCTCTGAGTTGTCTCTCTACATCCTACAAAGCGGAACCTTACATTTCGTGAGCTTACGCTATCCTTCATGTTTACCACGTCCACATTACCTCTGAGTAAACATCCCGTACAAACAACTCCTGTGTTGTCGTACATTGATCGCAGAACTTCCATGTCCACATTACCTCTGAGTTGTTCAGCGTATCCCCCAGGATCATTCCTACCATGTCCATAAATACCTCTGAGTAGGAAGATTCTATCATTTGAACCTAATGATTGCCATGTCCACATTACCTCTGAGCAAACATGTTGGTTCCTTCAAACTTATTATCTGTACCTAAAAAACCAAGGTGCGCAAAAGATAATAGGTCCACATAAATCATCAAGTTCATGAGATCAAAAATGAACACATCACAAAAAAAAAGATAGTGTATTTCTTTATTTTTCAAAGAAGGGAGTACAGAAATACGCTATTTTCTCAGCAAGAGTTGCAAAAATACATAAAAAGAAGAGAAGCTACAGTCCCCGATCCTCTCCAGGGTGGGATGAAAGCTCCCTGACTCGACGTCTCAGGTCAGCAATACGAGTTTCCACAGTCGCCTGGACTCGCAGCTCGGCTTCTTGACGCATTAATCCGACAGCCTCAGCAGAAGTTTTACTCTCATACTTCTCATCAAGCTGTCGTCGCTGCTGAGCCAAAGCAAGGGTCCGCTGAGTAAGAGTCGCTTCCTCCTACTTGAATGTCACGTGTTCAGCCAGGACACGATCAGCTTCTAGTTGAAGTTGGGCCCGCTGGTCTTCAAGACGGCGCATCTGAGCATCAACCTCTGCGATGTTAGCGTCCACAGCAGCCCGCTTCTCCGTCGTCTTCTCCATAGATTGAGACAACTGCTCCGCCGCAGCCTCAGTCCCAGCCACTTCACGCTCCCAACTGCTCACATCGGCCCGATGGGAAGCCTCGATTTCAGCAATCAACTTCCCTATCTCTGCATCTATCAAGACAGAGAGGTCATTTCGTTGGATGCGCTGCAGTTCCGCGAGCCTCTCGTCCAGCTCAATCACCGAAACCTCCAGAATTTCAGCCATATGGTCATGGCCCTGGTGAGTGCGGATCAGCTCGATACAAGGCATTGCCAAAGCTTTTGCTGTCGCAAAGCTCCCCTTGCCATCCATCACTGCAGATACTCCTTTCTCCAGCATTTTGTACACTCCCTCGACGAGGAACTTCACATACTCGTCGGCATCCGCCAGCACCTGCGGCGTCATAGCAGGAGTTGGGGGAGCTACTACAGTTTGCGGACCGGAGGAAGATCCGCCAACCTCGATCTGAGAGGTTTGAACCTCGGCAGCAATAGGCTCTTCATCAACAGGGGCCAGACTGCTAGCCCGAGGTGCCGAAGGAACAGAAGGAGCCGGCACATGCGTCGTGATAGTACCCCAAGTAGAAGGAGCAGCAGAGGGTTCCACACCCTTACCCTTCTCAAGCCCGGAGACATCACCGACGTCAACGGCCACCTCTTCTACCCCCGACGTTCTATCAGCATCAGCTACCTCCCCCGACAAAACGGGGAGATCAACATTTATCTCCTGGCCAGCCCCAGGAGACAAGACCGACAGAAGGGTCTCATTCTTCTCAAACCCCTCTACAGGGACAAAATCTGTCGCTACCGCCTGATCGGTAGCCATCTCTATGTCCATGGTGGAAGCCAAGGAAGGAGTCGGCAATGATTCAGCCGACCTCCCTTCATCATGACAAAGAGGGGAATCAACCCTCTCCTCTACCCTCACTGCTTCTGCTGCCCCCACAACGGACCCTTGCAACGCTGGAGGGACGTCACCAGAAGGCGACGAACTCTAATCCACTTCATCATCAGGATGCCTCGAGTCTGTAAGACCCTCAGCGTCCAAGGCCTTCACGGCAGATGGTACTATCCCAGAAGTTATTGCGACTTCAAAGTCAGGAGATACTAAAACCTCCGCGGGAACATCTTCGGGACCCTCCTCCACAGGAGACATCATCATTGGTGGAATGCGCTCCTCAGAAGAGCCTGCCACCTCCTTCGGCTTACTGGTGCCCGATTTCGAAGCACGAGACTTCTTCTTCAATCCCTACAAGAAGAAGAGCATAAGTCGCCACAATGACATAAAAAAAACTGGAATTATGAAGCACTCCTTACCTCAGCGGGAGCTAAGCCCGTTGGCGTTACAAGTGGCATTTCCGTAATCTTCGGGGTCGACGTCCTTCTCGACCTTTTCAGTACGGAGGAACCAGCTTCTGGGTCAGCCCGCCTTTTCCCGACAGACGGGTCTCTTACTGGTGCCATAGCAGCAGCCCGATACCCCGCCAATTCTGGCGGACGATATGACCGAGCCGCCACCAACATATTCGTTGTTGCCTCCAACTGGGTTCCAATGATGAAACTAGTCTCCCTGTCATAACCAGGAGACGTAGTATTCATAGTACAATACAGCTTGGCGGCCGGATATAAGATCGGCGGCCGAGGATTGCGAACTGGTGTGGTAAACTTAACGCTAGTGCATCCAGCGTTATAATACTGCCAGCCCCGGGCTCCATCCAGCAAACTCCCGATGAAGCCTAGGCTGCTACTGGGATTCTGCAGCATTAACTGAGTGTAGCCAAATTGACGAGCAAATCGGCTTGGCAAGTACGGTTCCAGATAACACCTGTTCTGATTTCGGTAGACCAGATGCGAAGGCCGGATACTCTGCAACCAACGAAAACTCCATTTCGGCAAAGTAACCGCATCCTCGCCAGAATCAACCAAATCCTGGTCGGCCTCGAAATTCTTGAAGATCGGGCCAACCTTCACGATTTCCCACCCCTGAAGGAAGGACAAAACCCTCCTACAAACGGGGACGCCAGTGTAAGACCACTTCCTCTTGTAGAAGCGGCGAATGAAGGCATCTCCTTCAACATGGTCCTCCTCAGGACCAGGACTCATCACATTCGGATGATGTAAGATCAGCCACCCCATAAGATAATGGAAAGGCAGCTCGGCCCGAGGAAAGTTGTCATTATTACCTTTCTCGTGGATCACATCATCAGCAAAAGACCTCAAACCGCGTAGCAGGTTGCACACCATCGCGGGGAGGAGAGCCAGAGGTCGTCCAAAGGCCAACTTCACTGCAGGCAAAATGAGATTCCGATGTACCCTCTCAACAACACCGGATCCCCCTACAAATATGCAATCCCGGAGCCATATCATCAAGTAGGCCGTCAACACTGCCTTAGATGACATCCGGTGCCCGCAGTGCCAGAAACAGCTGTACGTGTTCTTGCCGCTCTCATTTGAATGTGGAGTCCTCTCGTCCAGCCGGGTTATTTCAGAACTCACTTCCGCGGGTGTCAAGCCCTGCGGAGTCGCAAACCGGATCCTCGAAGGATCCGCCAAATCCTGTCTGAAAACATAGTCCTTCCAAGCAGTCACGTGAGGTTGGGTCTTACCCTTGTCCCTCCGGTGCATCAGATAATGATGGCTCGTCACCTCCTTGAAAACGGCCATCATCTCCGGATCCTTATCTTCCAAGACCTGGATCTCTTCATTCGATGGGAAATATTCCTCGTACGGTTCCGAGCCCCAAGGAAGCTTGGACACTTCGTACATCTCATGAAGGGCCAATCCCAACTCCCCCACTGGAGTAAAGAAGTTGCCAGTCTGGGCGTTGAAAAGCTCCAACAGCGCAAGGAACATCGGCTTATTGAGGTCCACGCCTGCCTGCGTGGCCCGAATGGCGGCAGTCAGCCCTATCTCTTTAAGCTCAACTTTGAACCTGGAAAGCACCCAGGAGGTCAACTCATCCCACTTTGGGATGTAGTGACACCAACCTTCGACTCTAAAACCAGCTGTCGGATACGTGACCTTCGATGTCAGCATCCGATTTGCAAAAGTCGGGGCACTGAAGGGAAACGTGTCATTTGGGACTTCACTATAGATGCTCCCGGGACGCAAAGCTCGGTAACTGAACGAAGAACCGGTTCGTGAGGCGGTCAAGGTATCTCGCTGGTTCGAGGTGGTGTCAATCGAAAGGGAACCCCCCAAGGCACCTCCTTGAGAAGGAGTAAGTTCCCAATCCATCCTTCTCTTCGAAGCTAGACGATAAAAGGCTGTCAGTGGCAACTGGCGGTCAACCTGCCGCATGTATAACATCATGCCCTTAGCAGCAAAGAACCAGTCTTCTCTGATCTTCAATATCTTCGCTTCGGAAGAGACTAATCGGTCGCCGAACAGAAAGGCAGGCTTTAAGAAAGTCACACCTTCAGAATCAGCAGACATCAGTTTACCGCTCTCCATCATACTCTGGAGGAAAAGCGACAACTGGACCTGGATTTGTAGCATCCTCTCACGAGGTTGGTCCTGAAGGATAGCATCCTTTACAGGGTTGATCACCGCCTCATCAAAATCAACTCCCATCTGACAAAGAGAAGCGTCCAGGAGGACCTCATTCAACAAAGGGATCGTCATCGACACTGGCACGACAAAAGTGGAAGTCAGGCAAAAAGACAAAATATGTCAAGCAGACTGGCACATTGCCAGGGTATGAACCCATGCGCATCTGCTTCGGCGCATCATCAGGGCATAGGCCCATGCGCGTCAGCATGTCTCGGCGCATCATCAGGGCGTAAGCCCATGCGCGTTGGCATTGGAGCTTCGGCGCATTATCAGAGCGTGAGCCCATGCGCGTCAGCAAAGGCTTCGGCGCATCTTCAGGGAATAAAACCCATGCGCGTCAGCCATTAAAACCTCGGCCCGAACAGGCATGCGCCCAGAAATCATGCGTCCTGACCTCCATGCTTCTTATTCAAAGTATTCCAAAACTTATTCAAAAGTTTTGAAAACTTTGAAGGGGGTCTTGTAGAAGCATGGAATTTCACAAACAGAAAACCCATGCGCCAGACACTACATGCGCCAGAACACAGACGAAGAACTTCACAGCAAAGTCAATAAGTATAGACATTTGAAGAAGGACTTTATATTTATATATAAAAGTCTATTACATGTCTAGAAAAGGTTGTACAAAGGAGAATTTCTACAAAGGAAAGAGCCTAAGTCTACAGCCAGCGGCCACCATGCGCCTTCAGATAAGCGCAGCGGCCACCATGCGCCTCCAGTTAGGCGCAGCAGTCATCATGCGCCGCCAGTCACCATGCGCTGTCATCAGGCGCAGCAGACATCATGCGCCTCCAACCAGGCGCATCCCACCATATCTTCAGCAGCTCAGTCATGTGCATCCCTTCAGCCAAATTCTTCCAGCCAGGCTCACCTGGCCGAGCAGAGCCCAGTTATGTGCCGCTCTTCCAACCAGGCTCGCCCGATAAATGCTTCGATACACAAAGCATTTAACCCTCTGGCTGGAACCAAGAAAGAGAAGAGCACCGCAAATGCTGTGGCCAGGGGAGGCTTCGAAAGAGCCTCCAAAGCCGAAGGAAGACCGTGATCGAAACCGTGGCTAAAGAAGCAGCTTTCGACACGATCAAAGTGGGGAAACCCTACTTTGCAGGAAGAGAGAGCCTTGCACCGCCATTCCGATCTACGGCTCTTCCGGAATAACGGAGACGAGGCTCGAGCATCCCTATCTTTGGATGCAACAGGCACCTTCCGCCTGTCTCAGAAGCCCTCGACTCCGTCTTTTGGATGTAACAGTCACCTTCAAGTGCATCAAAGACAACACAGCGTCTCATTTTCACCCTCGGGAGCACTTCGTCAACAGAATGCACCCGCATGTTCAAGTTTATGTTGGAAGTACGTGAGGGAATGAGAAGCAAATTTTCTCTCCATGCCACTATTTATAGGCCGGGCAAATCAAACCCACGCGCCAAGTGGATGGCCCTCCAAATTCCGTGCAATAAATTTACATTAAATGGATGAACCGGACGCCTCGAATTCAGCCAAACGGCTATTTATGGCACTCGAAGAGCGAGACAGCCGCATCATTAAAAGACATGTCCGATGCGCCAGCCAGATAGCGCATCACACGGACGCGCCCTTCGGCATCAGGCGCATCACACAGACGCGCCCTACAGTACTCGGCGCATTACAGAAGGTGCGCCCCCACACATCTCCATACCGAGTGGAACGCCAACCGACGCGCCCACTCAGCTGTCCATCGAACGTCACCAACATTAAATGTTGAACTGACAGAGTTGGCAGCACGCCTCCCAAAGTCTGAACAGTTGACAGCTTTATTCAGAAAATGAAGCGTCGGCAACGTCAGCATCATCATGACTTTGTTTCGACAGCTACTGCCACGTGGCCACTCCACCATCAGCATGCGCCTCTACGGCCATGCGTCCAAATCAGCATGCGCCTCAAAAGCCATGCGCCTCAGACTGCTCTCTGATCCCGAAAGACAGAAGGAAAGTCGCCTGCATGCGCCTCAAAAGCCATGCGCCCCAAATGGTTTGTAACTCCTAAAGGTTATGAGCCGCAGCCTCCTCCTGCGCCCAATCCAAGGCGCAGCCCACCAGATCATTCCTCTCCACCAAATCCGAGATCTTCGAGCCATGATTCGACGACACGTGTCCTTTGACTCAACTCATCCAAGATTTCAGCAACGGAAAGATCTTCTCTCTGCTACGTGCCGGCTCACAACAGCAGTATGAAGAGTTCTCCCCCTCGATCAGGGCGCAGCATCCGTGCGCCTCCATCAGCAACCTCCACGTGGCGTCCCCACACCGGCGCATCCTACATGCGCGCATGAGCAGCCAGCCTGCAAAACTATAAATAGAAGGATCATCTCCTTCACACACAGAGACTCAGAACACAAGACTCACAGAGAATCTACAACAGAGAATCACCGGAGAGGCAGTTCTAGACACTCAACGTCTTCCTCCTCTCAGCAAGCTCCAGCACCCAGAGCAATCAACACCTTCAGAGAACCGATAACCGCCGTCAGCCGGTCAACGGAGTCAACGCATTACCACTCGCTCCATTGGCACTAAGGACCCAGCTTAAACAAAAGTGTACTCCTAGGACTACATCTAAGTCCTATATTGTATCACTGTTCTGTTTGTATTAAGATTTCAATCAAAACAATTTTAATGGCAAACAGCAGCGTAGACACCGTGCTTTGGCACGAGATGAGGTGTCAAGTCTTAAGTTGTTGGCATAGTGTTACACAAGTTTAGAAATGAGTCATTTTGAGTTTAAGTCAGGAAACGTCGCAAAGGCAAAGTCGGTCGAGTGACACTTAGTCCACAAGACTTGATTTGGGTCAGTTGGTGATCAAAGTAGCATGGGCCGCGAGACGGCGATATGGTTGAGTCGCACTGAGTTGCGAGGCACGGCACGATGGAATTGTAGTACGGTCATAAAAAAATTGGGTACTATCACGTAGTCGTATCTCTGATTTTGTGCCGAAAGGCAAGCACGACTTGATAGGTTAACGTTGTTGGTGCAAGCACGGGATGGTCTAGAGACACAGAATAGGCCAAGGCGTCTGTCCTAAAACTGATCCTAAGGCAAGAGTAGAAAGACAATCATAAAGGGACTATGCAGCACAAAGTAAATCAAACGTGTTGGTTTTGTATGTGTGGTCGAGGAGCTCATTCCACCAGTACAGTTGAGTACTGACACCCACATACTTTTTATGTGCAGGCACAAGTAGAAGCTCGTGGTGCGGAGCTCGCTTGGATGTGTCGAGGCATAGAATTCCTTGGCGATTCGAAGCGTGCGGCCGTATGGAGTCAAGACTTATACGGGACATAATGTATGGGCATCGCCTTCCGAAGCATCCGCTGATTCAAAGACATGTATTGAGAGATGAGAGAGAGTTGAGTGACTTGTAATGTGAGAAGAGTGAGCTTGAGTGACTTGTAATCTTGGCCTAGCGCCCCATTGTAACCTTTGTTTCAATATCAATAAAGAGCTTCTTTTGAATAACTTGTGTTTTGTTCTAATCTCCGCTGCTATTATTCAATGTCTCTGCTTGGGACTTCTGTACGACGACCCCGTCGCAGCCGCTGAAATCGGCCGTTATGGAACCCGCCTTGCACGAGCGCAATCTAGGCTCGGGCGACATCACGCCTTAGTGAGGACGATCGCTCCTACGGGAGCGGGGCGTGATAGCAGTTGCTACTCGGGCCTATAAAAGGTCTCTTCTCTCTCACAGGCAAATAGACAGACATATACAGAGAGTTACGAAAGTTTACAAGTGTTTCTTAACACAAGTAAACAGAAGTCTAAAGAGAGAAGAGAAATGTTGCACCATCGTTGCTTTTGCACGGGAGTCCGTGTACGATCCAAGGAGTCAGAAGAGCAGGAGTGTTCCAAAGTTCTCCTACGAACTTGCTGGTTCCTGGAAGCTATTCGTGTGGGACGAATATAGCTTTGAGAAACGGTGATCATTTCACCCAAGCAGGATATTCATCCATCAATCGCCTGTCATCTTCTTCGCTGCTGTGGATTACGAAATTTTTTTAGATTATCGTAATATCATATGCTGCTGTAACGAGATCTTCTTAGATCTTCGTTAAACTTGCGCAACCTTCCTAGAAGTGTTGCGTTGGAACATTGTTTTTACAATTGTTTCATCTTCTCAGTTTTCCATCGAAAAATTGTGCCCCGGCACTAACACATATTGCAGTGATCTAAGTTTTTTCTGTAACATTGTTATATATACTTGTGGGAGAGTTGTGTTTTTTTTTCTGAGAGGGGGGAAGATTTGGGAGTTTGGTGAGAGTATATTGTGAAGCTATCTACCATTTAGATCGATCTCGGAATGTGTTTTTTTTTTATTTTTTTTTGTTTTTTGATGATTTTCTTTTGGGTTGAAAAGTTTGGGACTTATCTTCTTCTTAATTTTTTTAAGGGATATTTTAGCAAATGTCTTCCGTCAAAATATAGAAACTAAGCATATACTCTCACTATTTTAAAAAGTTAGCAAATGTTTCAATTCTTTTGTAAATCAGCCAAAAAATTGTTAAATAGTAGAGGTATATCTTAAAATTTTATTTGTTCCATATAAAGGAATGAGGGTATTTGCTATTTTTTTTTAAAGTGAAGATATATACTAATTTTTATATTTTGATTGGGGACATTTGCTAAATATCTCTTTTAAAATGACGTTTTGGAACTTATCTATATTCGAAGGTTTAACTTGTCTAATGGAATTGTTGTGCCTACATTTAACTCAAAATTTATGAGCTTTATGGTGTAATGCTGTTGTATCTGTGAACTTGTTGCTCTATCAGTGAGCATATTGCTCTTGGCCTCAGGCTAGGGGTGAGTTGAACCGAACCAAATAACTTTTTGGTTATGCTTGATTTCGGTTTTGAAAATACTAAAGATTTTTTATTCGGTTTTGTTTTTCGGTTTTTGTCCAAGATTGACTTATACAATTGTTAAATACACTCAATTTTATGCATATTTTATGATTAAAGATTTGTATTTTGTGTGTGTATTTTTGTGTATATTCTGAAAACAACATGATAAGTTAACGACTAGTCTAATTTTGGCCCAACTTTGAAATACAACAATCCTATGTATCAACATTATAATTTTTAATATAATTTAACCACAATTTTAACTTTGGACTCGACTTTTAAATAATAAAAAAGAGTTCAACCGAATAAACCGAATTGATTATTGGTTTCTGTTATGAGTAATTTCGGTTCAATTTTGATTTCTAATTTTCAAAATTTTGATTTATTCGATTTTGAATATTTTATTTTGGTTGAAATCGAATAAACCAAATGCTCACGCCTACCCTTAGCTCAAAATTGTCTCTCACTCGGGAGCATCGATCCAAAACAATAAAATAAACAATTACTTTCTTTTATCTAATATTCAGATTCATCTTACACTATATAATATAATGAGACTTCGAAACGGTTCAAAAGTGAGCCGTCTAAGCCGTCATTATATCACGGTCTATTTTATTTAAAAAATTTTTTTTTTAAAAAAATTGTTGAAAAGTTTAAATTTGTCAACATGGAAAATCGAACTCAACTAAAAATACCTCACATCTTAACCACATGAGTTAGAAGAGATATTTGATTATAGTTGGATACTATTTTTATTATCAGTTTTTATACGTGCAAAATACTTGTATTTTTTAGTCTAGCATAAAGAGTGTTTGGTTCGCAAAAGTGTACGCTGAAGTGAAGAATTTTCTGCATATGCACAGTTTAGCGTCCACTTCAATTGTTTGGTTGAAAAGAAGAAGTGTGGGCTGAAGTGGATGACATCTCCTATTTCCTGTTGGATGAGAGAAAGGGTGTTCCCCGTTCATAAATTTTTTTTTATGAAGGTTTTTTCTAAGGGTACCATATTTTTTATTTGGGGCTAGTCTAAAAATGTTTAAAAAATTTTACAAGTTTGTCATCCATTTTTTTACTTGGAACTAGCCTAATTTTTTCCAGCAAGTAGGACTGCCAACTTACTGACAGTCCTAGCATGTTGGCAGTCCTAACATATGTTAGGACTGCCAACTTATGCCAACTTACTGGCAGCCAACATGCTGGCAGTCTTATGACCTGCCAGCATGTTGGCAGTCTTCGGAGAAGAAGAGGAAGAAAAAGAAGAACGCGAAGAAGAAAAGGAAACTTCACCAAACCCTAACCTTAACCATAACCCTAAAGAAACCGCCTCTGGAGCGTGGAGCTTCGGCGGGCTGATCAAGACCTTCGCGACCAGATCCGAGTCGGTGATCCAGACCTACCGCCGGGACCTCGAGGAGTTCGGCTCCAGCCTAAAAAAGGAGACCGAGGCGATCAAGGAGGCCGCCTCCCGCCGCGCCCTGACCTCCCAGCCTCGCTTCCACCGCACCCTCCTCCGCCGCGCCCGCGCCCTCGACGCCCTCCGCCGCGCCCGTTCTTGGCGCCTCCGCCGTCCGCTCACCCAGCCTCGCTTCCCCCGCACCCTCCTCCGCCGCGCCCGCGCCCTCGACGCCCTCCGTCGCGCCCGCGCTTGGCGCCTCCGCCGTCCGCTCACCCTCCTCCCTCTGCCCTAATTTTTGGACTGCCCCCAAGCAAATTTTGGGTGCCCCCTAGCAAAAGTTACACATGTTTGGGTTGTCCCCAAGTAAGGACTGCCTCCAAGTAAACTTGGTGGTGCCCTTAGAAAAAACTTTTATGAATTGAACGCTGAAGTGAGCGCTGACCCTACCGACCTCCGCGAACGGAGTGTCCACCTCTGGGAAAAGTGAAAAAGCATGTCATTTTTTAATTACTATTTCATTACAAACCAAACATAGAAACTATTAAAAAAATTATACTTTCCAGCTCACTTCAACAAACATTCCAATGAGGACACTCATAAAATATGTACGCATGACATGCACACACAATGCGTACGCAAACTCTTAACTTCCATTTTTTTTACTCGTTCCACTTCATCGAACCAAACAGCCCCAAAGAGGATGTCAAGATGTGAGATCTTGATTTGAAGTTACAAAACCAACTTTATATTAGAAATGAAAAGGATACAAAAGAAATATCAAACTACCCTTGCTTCTGAGAAATTGGTACAAGTGATGGAAGTGCGACAAAAAAGTGACTTTCACCACTTTTGAGTCACCTTCCTTGCAAACAAACATGACCTAAGGGCTAAGCTAGAGATAGACGAGGATTGCTAGTTGTGGCCACAAATGTCTATAATGTTAGATACGCAACTGTTGTTCTCGTTACCAAATGGATCTCTGGCGCAATGGTAGCGCGTCTGACTCCAGATCAGAAGGTTGGGTGTTCGATTCACGTCAGGTTCAAGCTTTTTTCTTTTCCCAAATTTACGTTGACACCCAAAATATAATTTTCTTGCAACTTGCTTTCTTTTACATATATTAGTTTTCTACATATAATATGTGTAGTTTCAGCCCTGTTAGTAATTCGGCAAACGGAAAAAATTCGGGTCGACAAAAGTACGAGTATAAATCGGCACAATATAAGTAAAATACGGTAAAAAATTCGGTCAAAAATCGTCTAACGAAAAATATTCGGATTAGATTTAATTCGTGTTTAGTACGTTTCATATGAACAAATTCGGCACTAAAAATTCGGCATATATATATATATGGCCCATCCACCTCTACTTCTTCATAAACAAGGGTTCAGTGTGAGAATAAGATGAGGTTGGGGAACATTATATAAAGAAAAGAAAGTAAAAGTAGGATGAAAAACCGAAAGGTTTTTCTTTGATTGTTGCAAGCAATATGTGCAAAGATTCTTAGGTTTTTTTTTTTGGTTACAGCTGTGAGATTTTTTCTTCTTTTCTTTTGATAATTGTGCCAGTCTTAATATTTAATAGCAGCAAGAATCAAGAAAGTGAAAACTGTTGGGTTTCTCAGTCAAGATTTTTTGGCCGAATGTTTTAAAAATTCGTACGGTACGTGTTTAAAACTCCACAGGCTTAAAATTCGCGTACAAGTCCGAATTTTTCAAACGTACGTAAATATTATACGTTTATGTAAGATACAGAAAATTTCGCATATAATACGCGTTTTATTCGGGTGATTGCTAACAAGGGTTTCAGCTATCAATAGGATCTGTGGCGCAACGGTAGCGCGTCTAACTCCAGATCAGAAGGTTGCGTGTTCGATTCACGTCAGGTTCAACTTTCTTCCTTTTTTTTTTTCTTTTCCAAATTTACATAGAAAACCCTTAAAATATAATTTTCTTGCTTCATATGTTCTTCTACATATAATTTTGTGTAGTCTTAGATAACAAATTGATCTGTGGCGCAATGGTAGCGCGTCTGACTCCAGATCAGAAGGTTGCGTGTTCGATTCACGTCAGGTTCAAGTTTCTTCCTTTTTTTTTCTTTTCCAAATTTACATAGAAAATCCTTAAAATATAATTTTCATGCATCATGTGTTCTTCTACATATGTAGTTTTTGTACATATAAATATGTCTAGTTTTAGGTATCAAATGGATCTGTGGCGCAATGGTAGCGCGTCTGACTCCAGATCAGAAGGTTGCGTGTTCGATTCACGTCAGGTTCAATTTTCATTCTTTTTTTTTTCCCAAATTTACATAGAAAACCCTTAAAATATAATTTTCTTGCATCATGTGTTCTTCTACGTATATTTTCTTGCATCATGTGTTCTTCTACATATATATTTTTCTACATACAACTTTGTGTAATTTTAGCAATAAATTGGATCTATGGCGCAATGGTAGCACATCTGACTCCAGATCAGATGGTTGCGTGTTCGATTCACGTTAGGTTCAATTTAGGGCTAATTAGTGTTTAGACCCTGGGTTTATACCAACTTAGAATTTGAGCCCTAACATGTCCAATTAGAGAGTTTGAATCCTGAATATTTCTTCTTCTTTTTTCCATTATACCCTTCCTCCCAATGCATGAGAATAACTTTTTTAATATAAAATGAAGGGTATAATGAAAAAGTTTTTTTTTTTTTTTTGAAATCCCACTCACACACACAACTGGGGGGCTCGAACCTTGCCGGCCCCTCCGGATGTCCGCTCTAATACCATTAGGCTAGAAAGCTCGGACTATAATGAAAAAGATTGAAAAAAATAAATAAAATTCAGGGCTAAACTTTCTAATTGGACATGTTAGGGTCTAAACTCTAAGCTGGTATAAAATTCAGGGTCTAAACTCTAATTAGCCCCTCAATTTACTTTCCTTTTTTTTTTCCAATTTACATAGAAAACCCTTAAAATATAATTTTCTTGCATCTTGTGTTCTTCTACATATATATTTATCTACATATAATTTTGTGTAGTTTTAGCAATAATTTGGAATTGTGGCGCAATGGTAGCTCGTCTGACCTCCAGATCGGAAGGTTGCGTGTGTTCGATTCACGTCAGGTTCAAAACAAATTTTCTTCCAATTTTGCATATAAACCCTTAAAATATTTTTTTTTTGCATGTTACTTTCTTCTAGACAGTATGACCCGTATATTTTGCACATTCTACCCTCTCTTTTCCTCAATTTTATTTTTTTTCAAAATTTGTATATAAACCCTTAAAATATAACTTTTTTGCAGGTTGATTTCTTCTACACAATATGACCCGTATATTTTGCATATTCTACCCTCTCTTTTCCTAATTTATACTGGCCTCGTTTGGTTCACGGAAAGTAAATGAATTCCCTTGTATTTTTCATGGGAATGAAAAAGTAGAATTCATGTTACATTTTCTTTCCGTTGTTTGGTAAAACAAGAAAACCATCTAGGAAAGATCATTTGATTTTCTTTACAGTGTTTGGTTGGTGCATGAAAGGAAAGCAAAAATATAGCAATGTTCCAATAATATCGTTACATTTTAAAATAAAAATAACATTATAAAAAATAACATTAATGGTAAAATAAGCAATGACACATGGTTACTTTTGTCATAATTTTTGTAATAAATGTTGGAAAAGGAGAAGGAAAAATCAATCTCATGGGTCCTGAGTGGAACCATATTCCCTCCAATTTTTTTTCCTTGTCAGAAAATTGATTCCCAAGTTTGTGGCTACCAAACAAAGGAAATGAACAACTTTCCTTTCCTGGTTCCTTAAATCTGTGAACCAAACGAGCCCTAAGAGCATCTCCAACCCTATTGTGAGTTTAGAAAAATGGTTGCCACATAGGAATGACATGCTTTCATTTCAAAAATCATTCTCCAATGCAAATGTAGAATAAATCATAAAGTTGACATGGCAAGGACAATGTGAAGTTGGTTGTCTAGATCTAGATAATGCACTTCACAATGACTTTGTTTCCACATCATGAATTATGAATAGAAATATTTATAAAAAAAATGAAGAAGTGGAGGAGTTGTCTTGGAAGTTGGAAAAAATACTTTTTATTGTCTTCTCGATACTTTTATATTGGATGACACTTTTTTTATCTCATTGTCCTGTGTGAATAATATTTTACCACATAGGAAGGACATTGTCTTGTGCCTCATGCCATATATGAATCACAACACAAAACAAGACATTAGGGTTGGAGATGCTCTAAGCCCCTAAAAGAAGAGGATGACTCGCTTTATAATATTAACGTGTTTATTTTGAACAATTTTAGTTGTTTGGATAGCCAAAAGTACATTGGAAGTGGAGTTAAAAGAATGAATATTAGAATTTATTTGCAATATAAAATGGACTTCCACTGTTTGCTTGGATGGAAACTCAATTCTCAAATCCATTGAATTTGGGAAGATCTAAGATTTATAATTTTTCTTTTTATATTTCTGAATAGTATTAATTAATTTATTTATGATAACTAGTAGCAAAGAGAAAGTAATTAGTAATTAATAGATGTGAAACCCGCAATTTCGGGATTTACTGAATTTTTTCAGATTTGATTGCACTTTGTAATGGATTGGATATATTTTTGTTAATTTATTATTATTATTAGTCAGTCAGGAAAATTGTATTTTAAAAATTAATTCTTGGATTTTTGATTGTCTGGCTAGACCTGTTCGAACCGAACCCAATCTCTATTTGTTTAGAAACTAATTTTTAATCATTTATATATATATTTATATATATTATTTCCTTCTAAAGGAAAGAAATTTACTTTCCTTTTCAAAACAATTTTCTCTCTCTCACCCGTTCTTTCCCCGACCACTCAGTTTCCCCTTCCCCGCGAACAAACGGCCGCCGACCGACCCATCCTCTTCTGTAACAGCCGCGTCTCCTTCCCTTCCCGTAACCCCAGCCTCCCATCCCTATAAAAACCCTTTCCTCTCTCCCTCTCCATCATCCCTCTCACTTTTTCCAATTTTTTCCAAGCCCTAGCCCTAGCCCGAGCCCCTCGGCGATCTCCGGCGACGTCAGCCCCGACCCGAGCCGTCCGAGGCCAGCGCTCCTCCGCCCGAGCCCGGCGACCCAGAGATCCTCTGCCGAGCTTCACCCGGCCAGCGCCCCTCTCGGCCGACCCCTGCGCGCCCCTTTCGGCCGACTCCTGTGCGCGCCTCCGGCCGTCCAGCTCGACCACCACCTCCCCGATCCGCTGTTCTGTGGCCGTGCCCTCTGTTCTAGTGGCCGCACCCCGTTCCCAGCGCTGTTCCGCGTCATTCTTTGCTGTCCGCGTATTCTGGACTCTTTCCGAGTCTGCGAAGATTCATCTTTTCTCCTATTTTTGCATCTGAGAGCTCTAGCCGAGCACCCGAGGTAAAATTCCGTGTCCCTGTGTCCCTCTCGTAGATTAGTCTGTGATGACACGGTCCCGATTCCGTTTCGGGAATCGGTATTTCGAAATATTGTTGTTTTTGGGTGATACATAAATTATCGACTACGTCGAGGCGTAGTTTCTATTTTGGATTATAATGGTGCTGTGATTATTCCTGATTTGGAATATTTATTTGTGTTGTGGTTTGGTATCGCCCCATGATTGGGTTATCCCAATTACAGAGGAGGTGCTGTCCAAATTTCAGAAAATATTTTTAAAAAGGATTTCTATAAAGTTTCGAATAAATCTATTTTTCCCAAACTTTGGTCTTTGCAAAACAATTGGATTTGTTGGTTTATGGATTATGTATCATCTTCGGGCGACGACCGTATCGATCTATGGGCCCTAGCAAAATGCAAACGAAACCGACATTTTTGGACGTTGAGGCATAAGCTATAATACAACATGATATTTTATGACCAAGTCTGAGACGCCTATTTTTATAAATAATAATTAAATTATTATTTAGAGCTTGTTACTGGCCAAAAGTATTTTGGTGCAGGGCCTCGGGCTGCTGAAGGGACTGCTTCCCGGTGTTCAGAGTTCACAGCATTTTATTTAATTAATTTATATAAAGTGTTGTAAGGGCATAAACCCAGTCTTTATTTCTTTCTCTATGGTTTTGTAATTGTGTAGTATAGTTTTGGTTTCTTTTGATTTTTCTGGTTTCGTTAGTTATCGATACACGCGTAGAATAATAAATTGAATATTTATTTTATATAGAAAATTAAATAAATTTTCCCACATTTAGTTAATAATAAAATATAAGTTTGTATTATTTAAACAAATTCACGTTTTTCTCATTTAAAGAAAAATCTAGTTTTAGATATATTACAAAATACAAAATTTTGCCAAATAATCGAAAAATACGAATTTTCCCAATAAATGTTAACTTGACTTTTATTTCGTTAAATTAATGATTTTAAATCGCATCGATAAACGTGTTATGATAGAATAACATAAAACTTGACTAGGATCAATTTTAGAGATTGTAACTAGCACACCTAGATATGGTTCAATGATGATGGTTCTAAGACAGAACTTCTCAACTGTAGGATTTCGAGGACAAGTTTGACTTTCCCGGTACCGACTTCCAATCCAGTCATAAACCAAGGCAAGTACGGTTATGTTTATTTGGCAATTTAATTAGTAATTATTAATTTGCATACTTAAACCACATTGCTACACAGAACTCTTTTCTAGAGTATTGATTGTTATTGATTGTAGGATATTGTGGGAGTAGTGTAGTGTTTTATGACCAATACCTTCATATTACATAACTGTACGAGCTTACCCCTCTTACACACGGGGATAAGCCGTATCGTATCGCTAGGATACTATTGTACAACCCAAGCCGGTCATATACATTACCTATTCAAATCACATTATTTTCAATTGTTGGATAATTGCTGAAAAATATTGTTCACGTATTTCAAAACTGTTTAAGATTGCAAAATTTCTATTATTATTTGAATTGTTAGATTTTCATAATTGTACTTTGCTCCTTTCCTGACTGGATCCCCCACCCCCAATAGGTAACATTGATGAGGCTGAGCTATTATATAATAGCTACTATGATCCGGTGCTCTACCCTGCGGTGCTTCCAGAGTTCCATTTGGAGGATGTCGATCCCGAGGCTGATGAGCCAACTATCTAGATAGATGTTATTTCCATTTCTAGTTCATTATGTTGGAGTGAAGACAATCTATTTCAGTATTTATTTCAGATGTATTTTCTCTATGTTGAACAAACAAGTTTTTAAATGTTCGTAATATTAGAAGTTGTGACAAATGTATTTTTGTTGTTGAGATTACCAGCAAGTGGAAACAGCTTACTGTCGCCGTCTCACAACGGTGCAGGCTGTATATGATCCGATTCGACCCAACAATTTGGGATCGGGTCGTGACATATTTTTAGTGGTGGCCCATGCAGGTCTGATCAACAACTTAGGTAAACATATCTAGAAACAATTAGAACACTAGAACATTAATTTGTCACAAAATAGGACCGAAATATATTATAAATAAATATTTTTGTTTGTTATAGACTGGTAGGCTACCTTGCTTATATTTTGCCTCCTAAACCTTCCAGAGTATGGCCACAGACAAGACCAACACTGCTGGCGATGGGTTGTCATCACCCGATCACACCCCACCTCCCCAACCAAGTCCGGATCCTACACCTCGGCAGCTGACCGATCGTCCCCATAATGCACCAGCACCCCGTGGATTTTACACTACTACTTAAGTGAGATCCTACATCTTTCCGAACTGAACAGCAAGCCCCTGCGGTAGTGCCCAATCTAGCTGCCCCCACCAGTGCCCGTGGACCCCACCGACCTCGTAGGCCTGTTACGAGGAGTGCTTGAGGCCCAGAGAGTCCAAGCTGAAGCTCATCTCGAACAGACTGCGATTATGAGAGAAGGCGAGGAGAATGCCCATAATGTGGCTATGGCTGCCCTCGAGAGAGGAGAAGCAGCACAATCGGAGCCAAGGCCTGCTAAAGTCGGAGATATTGAAAAATTCAAAAAGTTGGGCCCTCGACCCTTCAAGAGAACCGAGGGAATTATCTATGCTGACGAATGGCTCGACAGCATGGAGCGTCTCCTCAGTGTCACTCGACTTCCAGATGACCTCCAAGTTGAAGCCGTAGGACTCCAACTGCTAGATGTAGCAAGCACCTGGTATCGGAATGAACCTCGACTCCAGGACAGGCAGCTTGACTGGAACACCTTTAAGAGGTTGTTTCGCAGGAAGTTCTTCCCAACATCAGAGTTGCGGGAGATGGAAAGACAATTCCAGAATCTGAAGCAAGGGAACATGACGGTTGGTGAATATGCGGCAGAGTTTGGTCAACTTAGTCGCTTTGCCAAGAACTTGGTTGCTGACCCCGTCGATCGTGCTGAAAGATTCTGGTATGGACTGAGGGAAGAGATTCATACCCCTGTGATCGCAGGCGGCGCCAAGACGTACGAGAGGATCTTAATATGAGCTCAGGATATAGAGAAGAGTTAGCCTGCTCGTTCAAAGAGAGAGTATTTTGGAACTAGCAACTTCCAGGATAACCAGAAGAGGCCCAATGTCAACAATTAACAACAACCACAACAGGCCTTCTCACCACCACCACCAGCACCATCAGGCGAGGACCAATGATAGAGCGCCTCAGAAGCAGATTCATGTCTGCGATTTCTGCAAGAGGCCAGGACATCAGGCGAACATCTGCAGAAAAAGGCTAGGACACTGCCTAATTTGTGGGTCTGCCACCCACCAAGTGAGGGACTGCCCCACGACATTCAACCGGACCGGAACAGCACAGCAGAAGGCTCCCCTACCCACTCAGCAACAGCAGTTTGGGCAACACCAACAGAAGATTGGGCGAGCCTTTGCCCTAACAGCAGATGAGCATGAGCAAGAGCAGAAACCCACCGCTGATGTCATCACAGGTTCCATTTATGTACATTCACATCCTGCTTTAGCATTATTTGATTCGAGTGTATCACACAGTTTTATAGCAACAAAATTCATCTCTGCATACCACCTAGTTACGGGATTTAGCAAGAAGATATGTAGAGTTATGACTGATGGTGGACCCATATCCATCACTGAGACCTGTAACTACCCTATAACTATCTCAGGACACAAATTCTTAGCACCCTTCCTTGTGATGCCCTTACCTAACTATGATGTAGTCCTAGGGATGGACTGGTTAAGTAAGCAGCATGCGTTGATAGATTGTCACAAAGGATGTGTAGTCTTCAGCCCACCTGGAGAGCCGGAGTTTAAAATCTCTCGAGCTCCGGAAGATATGGAGAGTGTTACTTACTCCTCTATCACCAAAGACCCCGGGCTTCCGCATCCTATTATAGCGGAATTCATGGACGTCTTCCCTGATAGTCTTCCGGGATTGCCCCTATATCGAGATGTGGAATTCACCATTGACCTAGTTCTCGACTCTTCCCCTATTTCTTGAGGATGCTACAGAGTCAACCCTAAGGGGGCTAAGGAAATGAAGGACCAGATCAATGAGATGAAGGCCCTTGGATTTATCAGAGATGGAGCCTCACCCTGGGGAGCACCTGTCTTGTTTGTGACCAAGAAGGATGGGACTATGCGGATGTGCATTGACTATCGGGCGCTGAACAACATCACCATCAAGAACAAGTACCCTCTGCCCCGGATCGATGACCTGTTTGATCAACTAAGTGGAGCTAAAGTATTTTCGAAGATAGATCTCAGATCAGGCTACCATCAAATCAAGGTCAGGAATGAGGATATTCCAAAGACGGCGTTCAACACCAAATATGGACAGTATGAATTTTTGGTTATGCCGTTTGGACTGACGAATGCCCCTGCAGTATTCATGAACCTCATGAACAAGGTCTTCCATGAATACTTGGATCAGTTTGTTGTTGTCTTTATCGATGACATTCTAATCTACTCGAAGATCGAAGAAGAGCATGAAAAGCACCTGAGGAAAGTTCTGGGAACCTTAAGGAAGGAGAAGCTCTTTGGTAAGCTATCTAAATGCGAATTCTTTTTAGACAAGGTGGATTTTCTAGGCCATGTTGTCACATGAGAAGGAATTTCGGTGGATCCAAAGAAGATAGCTGCTATTGAAAAGTGAAGTACACCAAGTTCCGTTACTGAAATCAGAAGTTTCTTGGGCTTAGCTGGCTACTACCGGAAATATGTGAAGGACTTCGCCAGGATTGCTGAGCCGATGACGAAGCTCACAAGGAAGAATGAAGAATTTGTGTGGACTGAAGCTTGCCAGTCAGCATTTGAGGAACTAAAGAAGAGACTTACAACGGCACTGATACTTGCGCTACCCGCAGGTACCGGCTGTTTCTCAATTTACAGTGATGCTTCTGGTAAAGATTTGGGTTGTGTTCTTCAACAACACGGGAAAGTAATTGCTTACGCATCTAGGCAATTATGGAATCATGAGAAGAACTATCCCACGCATGATTTGGAGCTTGCAGCAGTTATATTTGCACTGAAGCTGTGGAAGCATTACCTATATGGAGAGAGAGTGGAAATATTTACAGACCACAAAAGTCTTAAATATATTTTCACTGAGCTGAACATGCGACAGAGACGATGGCTGGAAATGATGAAAGATTTCGACATCGACCTGCAGTATCATCCGGGTAAGGCTAATGTTGTTGCAGATGCACTTAGTCGATACCCGATGGCAATGTTTTTAACCAAGGAGCGGCATTTGTTGGAAGACATAGAAAAGCTTGGACTGGAGATTCTACTGCCTGAAGAAGAAATAAAGAAACTGGGATGAGAAGCCATTGTACCTGGAGATGATTCATCAATAATGCAGTTGCAAGTGCGTTCAAGTCTGATGGACAGAGTCAAGGAGACACAATTCCAAGACGAGACGCTTTGCAAACTCAGAGATCAAGTGCTGGCAGGAACACTTGAAGGATTCTCAATTGCCAGTGACGGAGCATTGAGGCATGGTACGAGGCTTTGCGTACCAACTGGCGAACTGAGGAACGAGCTGATGCAAGAAGCGCACCAGTCGCAGTATTCCATACATCCAGGAGCTAACAAAATATATCGGAATATGCGTACTGTAGTGTGGTGGTATGGAATGAAGGACGTATCCAGATATATGACTAGATGCTTAATTTGTCAACAAGTGAAAGCTAGCAGACAGAGACCCGCAGGACTGCTGCAGCCGCTATACATCCCGGAGTATAAATGGAAACACATAACAATAGATTTTGTGTTAGGACTGCCTCGATCCCAAGGAGGGAAGGATGCCATTTGGGTTATTGTGGACCGACTGACGAAGTCAGCTCACTTTATCCCCTTCAAGGTTGGTCTATCCACCGAGAAGTTGGCAGCACTGTACATGCAGCATATCTACCAGATTCATAGAGTTCCGGTAAGTATCGTATCTGACAGGGATACCAGATTCACCTCTCACTTCTGGAAGAGCTTGCACGACAGTTTGGGAACATAATTGAAGTTCAGCACCGCTTACCATCCCCAGACTGACGGACAATCGGAAAGAACAATCCAGACGCTAGAAGACATGCTGAGATCTTGCGTCTTGGAATTTGGAGGGTCTTGGGAAGACCACTTGCACTTGGTAGAGTTCTCCTACAACAACAGCTACCGAGTTAGTATCGGTATGACTCCGTTCGAGGCACTCTATGGACGTCGTTACCGCACTCCACTTGCTTGGGACGACGTAGGAGAAAGAGTATTGCTTAGACCTGAGATGGTGACCCATGCAGCAGAGAAGGTAAAGGTGATTAGAGACAAACTCAGGATTGCTCAGGACAGACAGAAGCATTGGGCTGATAGCAGTCGCCGACCACTGGAGTTCGAAGCAGGAGATAGTGTCTTCATCAAGATTTCTCCTACCAGAGGAACTATCAGATTCGGCAGAGCAGAAAAACTTAGTCCCAGATACATCGGCCCATTCGAAGTTTTGAGCCGAGTCGGAAAAGTAGCGTACCGATTAGCTCTACCAGCTAATCTTGAGGGCGTGCACAACGTCTTCCACGTTATACAGCTCATGCACTACATTACGAATCCAAGCCACATCTTGGACCATTCAGAGCTGGAGATTGGACCCAGCCTCACAGTACCAGAGAAGCCAGTGGTAATTTTAGACAGAGGTGAGAAGAAAATCAGGAATTCTATGACGCCGATAGTCAGAGTGATGTGGCAGCACAACTCCCCAGGCGAGTCTACCTGGGAGAGAGAAGATGAGATGCGGGAACAACATCCGTATCTATTTGAGATCTGAGGTAACTCCTAACCCTATCCTTTAATTTCGAAGACGAAATTTCCTAAGGAGGGAATGTTGTGAAACCCGCAATTTCGGAATTTACTGGATTTTTTCGGATTTGATTGCACTTTGTAATGGATTGGATATATTTTTGTTAATTTATTATTATTATTAGTCAGTTAGGAAAATTGTATTTTAAAAATTAATCCCTGGATTTTTGATTGTCTGGCTAGACCTGTTCGAACCGAACCGAATCTCGATTTGTTTAGAAACCAATTTTTAATCCTTTATATATATTTATATATATTATTTCCTTCTAAAGGAAAGAAATTTACTTTCTTTTTCAAAACAATTTTCTCTTTCTCACCCGTTCTTTCCCCGACCACTCAGTTTCCCCTTTCCTGCGAGCAAAATGGCCGTCGGCCGACCCCTCCTCTTCTGTAACAGCCGCATCTCCTTCCCTTCCTGTAACCCCAACCTCTCATCCCTATAAAACCCTTTCCCCTCTCCCTCTCCATCATCCCTCTTACTTTTTCCAATTTTCCCCAAGCCCTAGCCCTAATCCGAGCCCCTCGGCGATCTCCGGCAACGTCAGCCCCGACCCGAGCCGCCCGAGGCCAGCTCTCCTCCGCCCGAGCCCGGCGACCCCGAGCTCCTCCGCCGAGCTTCACCCGGCCAGCGCCCCTCTCGGACGACCCCTGTGCGCGCCTCCGGCCGCCCAGCTCGACCACCGCCTCCCCGATCCACTGTTCTGTGGTCGTGCCATCTGTTCTAGTGGTTGCACCCCGTTCCCAGCGCTGTTCCGCATCATTCTTTGTTGTCCACGTATTCTGGACTCTTTTCAAGTCTGCGAGGATTCATCTTTTCTCCTATTTTTGCATCTGAGAGCTCTAGCCGAGCACCCGAGGTAAAATTCCGTGTCCCTGTGTTCCTCCCGTAAATTAGTGTATGATGACACGGTCCCGATCCCGTTTCGGGAATCGATATTTCGAATTATTGTTGTTTTTGGGTGATACGTAAGTTATCGACTACGTCGAGGCGTAGTTTCTATTTTGGATTATAATGGTGCTGTGATTATTCCTGGTTTGGAATATTTATTTGTGTTTTAGTTTGGTATTGTCCCATGATTGGGTTATCCCAATTACAGAGGAGGTGCTGTCCAAATTTCAGAAAATATTTTTAAAAAGGATTTCTATAAAGTTTCGAGTAAATCTATTTTTTCCAAACTTTGGTCTTTGCAAAACAATTGGATTTGTTGGTTTATGGATTATGTATCATCTTCGGGCGACGACCGTATCGGTCTATGGGCCCTAGCAAAATGCAAACGAAACCGACATTTTCGGACGTTGAGGCATAAGCTATAATACAACATGATGTTTTATGACCAAGTCTGAGATGCCTATTTTTATAAATAATAATTAAATTATTATTTAGAGCTTGTTACTGGCCAAAAGTATTTTGGTGCAGGGCCTCGGCCTGCTGAATGGACTGCTTCCCGGCGTTCAGAGTTCACAGCATTTTATTTAATTAATTTATGTAAAGTGTTGTAAGGACATAAGCCCAGTCTTTATTTCTTTCTCTGTGGTTTTGTAATTGTGTAGTATAGTTTTGGTTTCTTTTGATTTTTCTGGTTTCGTTAGTTATCGTTAAACGCGTAGAATAATAAATTGAATATTTATTTTATATAGAAAATTAAATAAATTTTCCCACATTTAGTTAATAATAAAATATAAGTTTGTATTATTTAAACAAATTCACGTTTTTCTCATTTAAAGAAAAATCTAGTTTTAGATTTATTACAAAATACAAAGTTTTGCCGAATAATCGAAAAATGCGAATTTTTCCAATAAATGTTAACTTGACTTTTATTTCGTTAAATTAATAATTTTAAATCGCATCGATAAACGTGTTATGATAGATAACATAAAACTTGACTAGGATCAATTTTAGAGATTGTAACTAGCACACCTATATATGGTTCAATGATGATGGTTCTAAGTCAGAGCTTCTCAACTGTAGGATTTCGAGGACAAGTTTGACTTTCCCGGTATCGACTTCCAATCCAGTCATAAACCAAGGCAAGTACGATTATGTTTATTTGGCAATTTAATTAGTAATTATTAATTTGCGTACTTAAACCACATTGTTATACGGAACTCTTTTCTAGAGTATTGATTGTTATTGATTGTGGGATATTGGAGAAGTAGTGTAGTGTTTTATGACCAATACCTTCATATTGCATAATTGTGCGAGCTTATCCCTCTTACACACGGGGATAAGCCGTATCGTATCGCTATGATACTATTGTACAACCCAAGCCGGTCATATACATTACCTATTCAAATCACATTATTTTCAATAGTTGGATAATTGCTGGAAAATATCGTTCACGTATTTCAAAACTGTTTAAGATTGCAAAATTTCTATTATTATTTGAATTGTTAGATTTTTCATAATTGTACTTTGCTCCTTTTTTGACTGGATCCCCCACCCCCAATAGGTAACATTGATAAGGCTGAGCTATTATATAATAGCTACTATGATCCGGTACTCTACCCTGCGGTGCTTCCAGAGTTCCATTTGGAGGATGTCGATCCCGAGGCTGATGAGCCAACTATCTAGATAGATGTTATTTCCTTTTCTAGTTCATTATGTTGGAGTGAAGACAATCTATTTCATTATTTATTTCAGATGTATTTTCTCTATGTTGAACAAACAAGTTTTTAAATGTTCGTAATATTAGAAGTTGTGACAAATGTATTTTTGTTGTTGAGATTACCTGCAAGTGAAAACAGCTTACTGTTGCCGTCTCACAACGGTGCAGGCTGGACATGATCCGATTCGACCCAACAATTTGGGATCGGATCGTGACAATAGAAGTAGTTTTATTTATCTAATTAGTTAAAGGCATTAGTAATTAGTACTAGATTATATTAAAAATAGTTAATAAAGACACCTAATATTAAGTATTTGGTATAGATGGTTGATTAATATTTTATAATAAAATAAGGAATAATTACTTAATATTAATAGCTATATATTCATAAAAACCAATTAAGATTTTATAATCAACTAACAGTGCTTTACTATTATTAAGCAAGTACGATAATTAATAATATGTTATTACATGATTAGTTATTACTGAAAATAATTAAGATATTTTAATTGATATTATTAATTAAAATACTTCATTATTATTTCATCTTACATATTCATCCTCACTTAACAATGTTATAATATTTTTTTAACAATATTATAATATATCTTTTAATTTTTTTCGATTCAAATATTTCCATTTTAGGGTGAGAACAAAATAGTGCAACAACTTTCTTTGACAGAACCCTCAGTTAACCAAACGGCTATTGATTGCACTCATGCTCCAAATTGAGAAATGCAACTATAGTTTGATATATATATATATATATATATATATATATATATATATATATATATATATATATATATATATATATATATATATATATATATATATATATATTTTTTTTTTTTTTTTCTTGTAATGTCCCGCTTCGTGCGGTGCATTATTTTAGTTTGTTGGCTCGAAAAGTCTAATTTGTTAGACCTCAGAACCAGAATATTAGAGAGCGGCGCGATACTAAGCCAGCTACATATATTAGAGCAATCTGGTACGGTGGTACCCCAAGATACGATCACTACAAATATATAGATGACCATGAAGCTAGTCATACAAAATAGAGAACTAGCAAAAATATATAATTATACATAATCATCTCTAGTTGTAGTCTAAAATATATACAATCATGTTCCCCATAGGCGAGTACAAAGATCCCATAACACAAGCTAACACTCATTCGGTGGCCAAACGCATTAAAAGAATATATAGAATATCAGTGGGAACTGGGAAAGAATACTCACTCATACGCTCGGTTGGTGGTCCTTTTGGTGCTGACCAACGAATGGAAGGTACGTAAGATCCTCAGTCTTCGCTATGAGATCTGACCATAAAAAAATCCGTGGGATCATCCCCATATTGTAAGTACCACAAAAAAAGCCATTGGTGAACTAAAAACCATCATACAAACAGATAAAGTTAAATGTAGGAAAATAAGTACAGTAAATGATAATACAACATGGTACAAAATGGTACATGCTTATGTGATAAGCCATCAAGAGAATCGATACGTTATCAATATAGTACATGATAATTGTAACCACCGTTTCCAAAATTTCAAAGATTTAAATTTAAATTTTTTATTTTTCAAGATTTACTTTCAATTATCTTTAGTGAATAATTTTTCTGAAATTTCATAATTGGAATTATAAAATATGTTGTTATTATTTTTGGTCTTTCAAAAGTTGGTTTCAAAAATGATTCAAAAATCATAAATATTTTTGAAACATAAAAGGATTTGTTTATTTATTTTAAAGAAGGATTTGGATTTATAAAAATATACTATACATTATTTGATGACATCTGATATTATTTTAAATTATAGTGATAATCAATTATTTAGTAAAATTTGAATTTGTATGATTGAAATTATTTGATAATTTCAAATATTGATTTAAATTAGTATTATTACAATTATGGGAATATAGTAAAATTAATTTTGATTTAAAAGTTTATTTGATTTAAACTAAAGGGGGGATTTATCCACTAGGACTCCTATCCCTTATCTAATTAGGAGTTCATGGAGAACCTCTTCCTAACTTTTTCCCAAATAAAACCATCATCCTACTATCCACAACAGCCAACCAAACCATGCAACACTATCAACCATCATCTATCGTACCATTGTGTCGTATATTATGTATGTGTCCGCCCTTTTCCTTTCACTTTCTATTACATTTACATTCACACCCATTGCCATGTCCGACACATCAGACACAACCTTCCTTCAATCACTTGTGTCACGCAGGACACAACTCATCACAACCCAAAAAACCATAATCCTAAACTTCCCTCCGCGGCTGTCCACGCCAGAGCTTAGCCGTCACCCGTGGCTGCCATTGACTCTGACCCGCCTCCCTGGCAGACCCAGTGCTCTGTCGGCATCCAGATCATCGATTCCAGCAACTGCCACTATGCCTCCCTGTCTCCATCAACCCCGACTCTGGCTGGCACGTAGTCCCAAACCCGCTCCGTCCCCCGCCCCTCCCTCCTGCTTCCTCCTCTGGCCTCCCTCACTGAGTGCCTCCACAAGCACACCACCTTCACATACACCCCAAACCACTGTATCCACTGCCACCAGCCATCATCTCCTGCACCACCACTCCACCATCTCGCCAACACCCACCCTTCATACCCCGACAAGTAGCCGGTTCGGCCAGCCGCCACCACCACCATCATCCTCTGTTCAACTACCCCTGCCACCAGCTTCCACCAACATCAGCTTTGCCACCACCATCAACGCTGCCATGCCAATAGAGCTCCGACGTAGCCTCCGTAGCCGCGTCGACTCAGACATCACCGGATCTCCACCATATCAGCCCAGATCTGACTCCCGACCACAGCTCTCCGGCCCACCGGCCGCACCTCCGTGCAGCCCCAAACAGCGTCGCGCATGCGCCGTCGAGTCTGGTGAGCCTTTAGACTCCCTTCTTTTTCACCGAATCGAAGTTGCTTCTAGAGCCACCGGAGCTCCTCGAGCAGTGAGCGTGTCACGCCCCACTCCCAAATACATGGGATTAGAGCATAACCTGGCCAGCTGATACGACCTAGAGTGAGCTGTCCAATTTAATGGACTCACTTAAATGTACTACGCTGTAAGAGTAACTAACCAACACAGACAATCATCTAATCTCATCTACCGATAACATAAAGGAAGTAATGAAAGTAAAAACAAAGTAGTCTGAATGTCCAAATACAACTGAAAGGAAATACAAGTCTAGTAGAAACAATCCCACAGTACATCAAAATGAAAGTACATGAATGAAAGATAACTAGCTAAGAGTATCAACTAACTAGATAAGAAACTCTCAGCCCAAGTAGCAGCATACCGAGGTCAAGAAAACTCCTCAGGGTAGACCTCGTAGTCCTCAGCAAAGTCTTCCGCCTCAGCACCGGTACCGTAGATCGTCGAGTATGTGTGCTCGTCGGGATCTGGAAAAGAACCAGGTCCTCAGGGAACATAGAAAGATACAAATAGGAACAATGTCATAACGTAAATACTGATGTAACATAAGGGGGTGAGCTAACCAGTCTAAGTAAATGCATATGAAGACAACTTCGGAATGTATGGGTGGGTAGATAAGGGAATGGCATCGGAGCACGAGCCGACGTCGGATCACGAGCCGATGTAAACATACAAACACTAGTATACCTCCCGATCGTACCTAGCGCGCAGCTAGTGGCCGCTGCCGAATGTATCCCCTAGTGAGCGTATGACCCATAACCGGATATCCATGTGTTTCACTTAACAAAATGCCAGGAGAATTGGCTTTTGAAAATAAAACGAGAAAAAGTACAAGAAGTACAAATTTGATTCTGGAAAAGTATTGCTATAGAAGTCTGATTTGTAAATGATCACTTTGTTCCTTGGACCATACGATGATGATGAAGATCGCTGCTTGGAGTTTGAACAATTGGAAGAACTAAGTCACCAGAAAGGTATCGACGCACTTGGGCACTGTTGGCGAGGCCGAATGCTTTCCTGCTTTGCTTCACTCTGTTCTGAAAGAAAGGTTGAAGTAGAATGCTCTGGAGAATCAAAATCTCTGAGTTCTAGTCTCTCTGTTCTCTCCTCTTCTGTCTCTGTCCGTTATGTGAGAAAAATAAGTCTATTTATAGACTTGGGCTCTTGTGCGTAAAAACTCAGCAAAAGTTCCGTCTTTACGCTAACAACTGCCACCCACGACCAAAGTCATCCTCTGTATACGTTGACACGTGTCCCATCATTTCAGTAAGAATAGGATGCACGTACACACATTCTTCGAGATGTGTGGCATTGTCACGCCCCAGAACCAGAATACTGGAGAGTGGGGGAATGACTCAGCCAGCTACGTATTACGGGTAGATGAATACCGTATAATACGATCAATGCTGTCTAACCAGACGAGGGGGTGCATACTACATGAAAGTCTTACTATGGTCACTTCACATCTATTGTCTCAATCATTCAAACAAGAAGCAAAAATAGAGAACATGTAAGATAAGGCGTCCCAAACACTTAGTCAAAATGTTCTTGAGATCTGGCTTTACAAAATATAGCCAGATGGTATAGTAACATATACACAATTGTTATCAGCTGCCGTCTGACTTAGTTACAATTATGTAAAAGTAAGTACAAGACAATCCGACTAACATGTCGGTGTCAAACGACTAAGTATGAAGTAAATAACAAAACGAGCGGTGGAGTAAGGAACCCACTCGAGTCCTCCTGTGATCATTCCCCTAGTATTGACCATCTTGGAGGTGGAAGTAAGCTGAGTCCTCGGGAACCGGCTCTAAATCTGGCACCAGAGAGGTTAGACCTCTAATAGCAAGTACCACAAGGAAGCACGATATGAAGGATTAAACCAGTAAGTAAGAGAATATAATAATAGATCTCTGCTTTCCACTAGGATTCACATAACATCACGATACTTCGAACCAACCTCCCAACCAAACAAGGACAGAAGTTGGCCCGTCATGTCCTGACATTCTGATCATCTCAGTTAGGCAACAGAGTAGGTACAGTACACAAACAAATCATCTTGAACGGCCAATCAATTCCTACGGCTTGCTATTGTGAGTCCCAAGTTATCCTGGAATTATGCAAATAGGGATTCCTCAGTTCTTACTATGTGCGAGCAAGGCTAGTCTATCCAGTCAATCAATTGCACCAATCATGAATTAGACGAGTCCCAGCGGGACGTCCGTCATCAATATACAATATAATAATAATATAAGCAGATACCGCTCCCTGCCCGTGTGGCAGGTTTAAGTATCTGTGGGAACCAGTCGGCCTGTCGGGCACTACTAGTCCCAAGAGCGCTGTCATGTAAGAACTCGGGGATCCATTCTCTCCATGCAATCATTATTTTATTTAACTTAATAGTCCCTACGTTGAGTGAAATCTCATGCCGTGGATCATGGTCATTCAAATGAGTACTTTCGTACGGGGTACGATATGCGCAACTCTACAACGATACCCGTGCGGCTAGGTTATAGGTCTTACATAGCGTAATGCAACAATCAAATCTAACCACGGAGTAATCATGCCTTGACCATAAAGTACACATGCTGCTTTGTAGAAAAATAAATAATAAATAAATAAATAAATAAATAAATAAATTGAAGCCTGTATGTGCCTGTACGTCAATATTCGGGATCAGCCAGTCGATTACAATAGTTTATTACATGAACGTGTCTCATTCATTTAATTCAATAAGACGACTAGCCAGTCTCTTAGTTCCAACTAGGAACGCATGATCAATTTTAGTCAAGATAACCATTATTATCAATGGTGACAAGGCATGAAAGTCAATTAGTATTAAATGGGGTCGAGTCTATAACTCTTCAGGGTTAAGTTCCAGTCTTACTGGGTATCCATAAACCAATCAAGACACAGGACATGTTCTACACAACCATATGTATTAAAAATATTTATATGCTAAGATTATCGAGTTCATAAAAAGGCGTAAGGATATAATAGAAGAATTATCATGCCACTATTAAATGAATAAATTATAGAACAAATAGAAATACCCAGGTCAGGAAGTCACGCCAACAAGTCTATGCTAAGGCCAACAAGTCACGCCAACAAGTCTATGCTAAGGCCAACAAGTCACGCCAAGTCTAGTAGGTAGGAGTGAGCGTAGAAACAACGTGAGCATGAAAAGTGGTTCACGTTGGCACGCACAGCGTGAGCGTGAAGGGTGATTCATTCATAACGTGAGCGTGAAAAGTAACTCACGCACGCACAGCGTGAGCGTATGAGCGTGAAAAGCGTGATAAGAAATTTACGCACGCACATCATGAGCGTGATAAGTGATTCACGCACCGCTCAACATGAGCGTGATAAGAAATCCACGCACGCACGCAAAGACGTGTACGTAACTCAAAATTCACGCTAACACGTAAAGACGTGTGCATGACTAAAAATTCACGCACGCACGCGAAGACGTGAGCGTGACTAGAAATTCACGCTAACACGTAAAGACGTATGCGTGACTAAAAATTCACGCTGGCACATAAGAACGTGAGCGTGACTCAAAATTCACGCTAACACGTAAAGACGTGTGCGTGACTAAAAATTTATGCTGGCACGTAAGAACGTGAGCGTGACTCAAAATTCACGCTAACACGTAAAGACGTGTGCGTGACTAAAAATTCACGTACGTACGTAAAGACGTGAGCGTGACTCAAAATTCACGCTAACACGTAAGAACGTGAGCGTGACTAAAAATCTCCCGAACTTCATTCTTATGGAGCCTTCGTTCCAAGCCAGAAATGAGGTTCCTATGGTTCAGAATGGTGTGGAATGAGAAGCTCTGCCACATGAACTATCTATTCCGAAAAGCACGCCAGGTTGGAAGATCAAAAACCCATGAACAACCGAGAATACAACAACTTAGATCTAGAAGAAACAAGCCAAAGAAATAAAAAATGTTAAGTACTAAATTCTCTTAGAATCACAAGTGGAAGACAAATGAACCATAAAAATGGGTGAAGGAGAAGCAAGATGTACTTGCCTTCTCCTGGTAGGTGGAAGAGAGTGATGAGGAAGAAGAAGTAATTGGTGAAGGAGAGTTATGAGGAGAGAGAAGGGGATGGGGGCTTTAAATGGAAGGGGTGGTGGTAGGTGGGGGTTTGTGGGGGTTCGGTTCATGTGAACCACCATGAACCCGAGAAAAACCCTCCTAGGCCGAACCTAAAACAAGACTAAAAGCAGAGAATAACAACAGGAAATAAAATACAGATAATTAATTAACATGAAATTAAAGAAATTTAAATACAGGATGATACATGATAAATATTAAATAAATATATATGAGTTGTACATGTATAAAAATACGCATTCTGGGAACGGGGAGTGATAGGCATGAGAGCCATGTAGGCAAACCACGTTCCAAACTGGTCAGATAAATAGGGCGTAAAAACATTCCCAATGTACTCTGAGCGTAAAGCAGTAGACTAGGCATAAAATAGCCCTGACATAGACTTCCCGCGTAAAGTGGTTGTTAAATAACCTTGAGCGTAAAAGTAGCTCAAATAGACTTTACGCACACGTCAACTTTGAGTGTAAAAACTCATATAGTCTCCATGCGTAAAAGAAGTCACACAATGAGCGTAAAGTGGCTCAGTCCACGTACTAAACGACAACATTGGTCTCTGTATAAAACAAATCCCTTCGAATTCTGTGATATATGTCATCATTAATATCTTCATGTCAGAGTTTGCATTAAATGCAAGACTTGACAGCTTTGTCCAGCGTAAAAGTAGTTAGCCTGTCTTAGGCGTAAAACCATTGGCATAGACCCGAGCGTAAAGTGATTAGCCTCTCCTTGGCGTAAAAATAGATCATTATGAGTGGAATGATCCATCTCCTTGACTCATTAAATGAAGCACTTTTTTACGCTCCTACAAGACCCCCTTCAAAGTTTTCAAATATCTCCAAAATTTGAAACACTTTGAACAGAAGGATTTGACCAGTCAGCGTAAAATTCGGGATACGCAACAGTCATCCGCGTAAAAGTGGGGATATCCAACAGTCGGCGTAAAAACCAAGAGAATGGTGTCGGTCAATACTTAACCGTCACAATAAATTTTCTTTTCGAATCTTTGGAATGTTTCTTCATCTCCCGAGTTTGCATTTAATAATGAGCAGTTTCCCATAAGGAATATGAAGAGTTGATTTGATTATATAAATAGAGAGAAATTCCTCATTTTTTTGCCATTCATCCTCACATTGTCATGGCGCCAAAGAACAACAAAGAGGCTTCGAGCTCTATGATTGATTTTGAGCGAGCACACAACTTTTTAGAGTGCTTTGGAGTGACTCCGGCAGTCTTTAGTCGTATCGATGGTGGTCCCCCAACTGCGTATGAAGGGCCAGGAGATGCAGAAGCATTTCTTAATCTGATGCGTCGCTCCAGAATTCGCAATATGTACGAGCTAGGTGCCTCCCTTCGTCAGCCCAACGAAGGAGAGAAAAAATAATGTTTTATGTAAAAAACGTCGCTTATGTATTGCGATCTGTAGGGGGCATACTCCCCACTTATAAATAAAATCTTAATGTTGATTTCATCTCTTTTACTGCATCTATGGTTGTTCATTTCCAAGAAACAAACCAACACGTGGCATCTGTCTTGTGGTCACGAGAGCCTTTTAATAGGATCTTTTTCCGAAATAGACTCACACTAACAGTTTTTTCAGCCTTTATAAATAGCTGAGAATGTTCTATATATTCTCATTCTCATTCTCATTCTTCTGAAGATTTGTAATATTTTATTCTTCAACAAGTGACGATTGCGATGCTCTCCGATGTCGTTTCTTTGTACGCCCGGTAGCTCTTTGCAAGATTTCATTTTCCAACAAATGACGATGCTTTTCGATGTCGTTCCTCTGTACGCTCGACCACCAGACGTAGATTCAACCACTATTAGAGCCGAATCATTTGACCTAAGTGGTAAGTTTGATTCGTAAAACAATCGTCTGCCTTTGAACTTTTTGTTGAAAACAGATGCCCATAAGCGTAAATCCTTGATAGATGTAGAATCTCATAGGTAAGATGCACGGGCGTAAAAGCCTTGTTGAATGCTCATGAAACGTTGGCGTAAAAGCCTTGTTAAATGAGGTTCACACGAAATAATAGCGTAAAAGCCTTGTAGAATGCTCATGAAACGTTGGCGTAAAAGCCTTGTTGAATGAGGTACACCTACTACACGGGCGTAAATCTTTTGTAGATTAAATGCTCATGAATCACTTGCGTAAAAAAAACTCAGGCGTAAAGTCCTTGCAGCCTGTTGAAGATAAATCGAGATGCATAAGCATGCGTCTGATGATACTTCTGTTTAACACAATTTTTCTTTGGTATTTTTCTGCAGAAGTTTGGCTGAAGAGCTTTTCCAGAACCGGCATTGGCGACTTTGACGCTGGGAGGAGCATTCTTCTGACATCAACATCAGGGAACTCATGCGCTTTTGATGCGCAAATCAGACAACTCAGAACTCTTCGTGGGATAGAAGGGTCTTCCTCTGTTGGTAGGAAGAGCCTTTATACACGGAGAGTTGGATGGTGGAGACAACTCTAACCCAAGAAATTGGGTAGTAGAGTTCCTTTCACGGCAGAACTAGGAATTGTATCCCAATGCTGGATACATTTCTATCTCCTTTGGAAGGCCGCCACTTCTCCACCAGTTGTATTGGCAGCAACACGCCTTCGGGCTGCCATACCCTGGGGTTCTCCTTTCGTCTGAGAGAGAAGACCAGAGTTAATTCCTACTGTTCTGGTTGCCATTGAGGCTCAGACAGCAAAGAATTGCCACCAACAACGAATCCGATGAAGAAGATCCAAAGAAGAAATAGATCTCAATTAGGTCATCGTTGTTGTATAGAATGAAAATCCAAGAATGTAATAGATTTCCATTATGAATTGTAAGAAAGTCTAAGAAATGTAATAGACTTTTATGATGATATGAGAATGGAAATGATAAGTCTTCTATGCTCAATGATTTGTATCTATCTAGATGTAATATGGACATGATAGATAATGAAATCTTGTTTTCTGTTTTAGAGTACACAATACTATCAGAGGTAATATGGACATGACAGTATATAAGAACTCAAAAGAAAATTAGATTAATATCTATGCAGAGGTCAAATGGAAATGATAGATAAGGAAAGTAAATATTTATCCAGAGGTCATAAAACATGATAAATATCGAATCCCACTTTTTAATCAATTGATAAAATAGAAGATTTAAAATCTCTCTCAAAGGAGACAAGAAAATCAGCTTAACCAAACCTTGGTAGTTGGGGAATAAGAAGACAGATGTCATGAGCATATACGCCAAAAAGATGGACGAACCAACGTATCTTTCGGAAAAAGAAAGGACAATTCAATTCCATAATGAAATGGATGAACCTGGTAAAATGAAAGGACAAGTCTTTTTGGGAATGAAATGTTGTTATCTGTTCAAATTCAAAGACCAGTTCATTAATAGTCCTCTCCTATAAATAGGCGAAAACTCTTTGTAACTTTTTATTCTTATTTCCACTTATTTATTGGAAATCTTCCAAGGATATGCAGCAAAAGAATGAAATCTCCAGGAAAGTTGAGGACATCATTGAGATGTGCCCCGTTGAGCCAATTGCGACAGATCCAACCGAAGTAAGCGAAAGCTCTTCTACTCCCAAGCTACCCCAAGACATCCTTGCTTTCTTAGTAGAGCCAGGGAAAACTCCTGAAGAAGAAGCACTGAGGATGGCTGCCTGCAAGTTTTTTACGAACTCAGGCAACGATGCCTTCGAAGCATTGACTGACTATGTATTCAATAAGGAAGGCGAAGGCGGTGGCCCTCGTCCTTAATCTTTTGTCTTGAACAAAAATAAAAATAAAAGAGATATTATTTTCATTCTGTCTTCTTTTTTATACATAGTATTTCTTAAGAAATTTGCCATTGATCGGCAGCATGAGTAAATCTCCATTGGACTTTGATAACCGATAGGCGCCATTGGAAAACACGGACTCAATTACATAAGGGCCTTCTCATTTCGCTTGGAATTTTCCTTTGCTTTTCTGAGTCATCACCATCGGTCTTCGAACAGCTAAAACAAGCTCGCCAACCTTGAATACCCTCTCTTTAACTTTACGATTGAAAGTTCGAGATATACGGGCTTGATATAGCTCAATATGCTGTTGTGCTTGAAGACGCTTCTCGTCCAATCCTTCGAGTTCTTGGAGTCGTAAGCGATCATTATTCTCTGTAGTTAGCTCATTAGCAATGGCTATTCGAAGAGATAGAATCTGGATTTCCAATGGGAGGACAGCTTTACATCCATAAACCAATGAGAATGGTGTAAAACCAGTAGGAGTCCGGACTGTTGTTCGATAAGCCCATAAACATTCTCCAAGCTTCTCATTCCAATCACGTTTATTAGAAGAGACGAACTTTTTGAGAAGTTTGATGATCGTCTTGTTGAAAGCTTCGGCTAAACCATTAGCAGCTGGATTATAAGCCGTAGAAGCCAGATTTTGAATTTGATTTTTATCACAGAATCGATAAAATGCCTGACTGGCAAATTGTGGTCCATTGTCATAAATTATTCGTCGAGGAATCCCGAAGCGATAAATGACATGATGTTTGATGAAGCTGATTACATTAGATGTCTTTATTTCAGTAAGAGGAACTGCTTCTGCCCACTTGGAAAAGTAATCGGTTATAGCTAATATAAACCGATGTCCCTTAACAGAAGAAGGGTTAATAGGACCAATGATATCCATGCCCCAAGCTTCGAAGGGCCAAGAGGCTGTTGTAGGATATAGAAATTCAGACGGTTGATAAATAAAATCGGCATGAATCTGACATGCTTTACATCTTCTGGCATAGTCTACATCATCTGCTATCATAGAAGGCCAATAATACCCCATTCTTCAAATGCGGTCTTGTAATTTAGGACCCGGTTGATGAGCACCACAAACGCCATGCAGTGTTTGTTTGGCTTCACTTTCTGAGAGACATTGCAGCAAGAGTCCATCATATGAACGACGGTATAGCATATGTAAAGACGAATCATAATAAAATCGAAATGATCATCTCTTGATTGATGCAGCTTCTTTTGGGTCTTCAGGCAAAATTCCATGAACTGCATAATCAATGAATGGAGTTCTCCAATCCTTCTGCTGGGAACTTGACTCTGTGACATAACTTTGTTCAATATGCAGATTATTTTTCACACAGCACAAGTCTCGGTCCAACAAAGTAATTGTATTTTGCTTTCCGATTGGAACAGCCAAGTCTGCAGCTAAGCTAGCAAGAGCATCAGCCTTCACATTCTGAGAACGTGGTACAAATTCAATGAAGAATCTTTTGAATGAAAGGACCAACTCGACTACCACTTGATGATAAGGGATGAGATCAGGATTTCTGACCTCATAGGTCCCTCTAACTTGAGTAACGATCAATTGAGAATCTCCATAAGCATCTAGGAACTCAATGTCTAATTGTTTTGCTACTTGGAGACCGATTAATAGAGCATTGTATTCTGCTACATTATTGGAGCATGGTTTATTGAGAGAATAGGCACGGTATATGACCATTTTGTCAGGAGAAACCAAAACGATTCCTACTCCAGAGACAATATTGCCTTTAGGTCCTACTCGTGATGCTCCATCAAAATATAATTGCCATATGTCATTCTTTAAAGTCATGTTACAATCCACGACTTCATCTGGAATGTCTTCATATGACTTCAAAGTTTCAGGTATAGGATGAGCAGCTAAGAAATCAGCTAATGTTTGGCCCTTCACTGATTTTTGAGGTACATAAACCATGTCATAAGGAGTGAGCAACATCGCCCAGGTAGCTAACCTGGAATTAAGAATGCTCGATTTTCTCATCAATACCCGAATGGGATTTATTCTGGAAATGACATGAATAGTCTGTCCAGTGACATAATGCCTTATCTTTTGGACGGCAAAAATCAAAGCTAGACATTCCTTTTCCACAGGAGTATACCTGTGTTCAGCTCCGACCATCATTCTGCTCAGATAATATATTGCTTGTTCATGACCCATATCACTTTTCTGTGCCAGAAGAGCGCCAAGTGAATGATCCAAGGCTCGAACATATAACAAAAATGGCCTTCCTATCACCGGAGGTACCAGAACAGGTGGGTTTGTAAGGTATTGCTTAATGTCATTGAAGGCTTTCTGACACGCTTCATCCCAGACAAAAGATACACCTTTCTTTAATAGATGGGAGAAAGGTTAACATCTCCCAGAAAGATTAGATATAAATCTTCTGATATAAGCAATACGACCCTGAAAGCCACGGAGTTCTTTCAGATTACGAGGAGGACGCATTTCAAGAATTGCTTTAACCTTATCAGGATCAACATGGATACCCTGAAAAGTAATAACAAATCCTAAAAACTTGCCACTGGAAACCCCTAAGAAAGACTTAGTAGGGTTCATTTTCAATTGATACTGACCCATCAATTCAAATACTGTCTTCAAGTCCTGAATGTGTTCATCCTTTGATCGACTCTTAACAGCAATGTCATCTACGTAGCATTCAACTATCTTCCGTAGATGTTCTTGAAAGATGTTGCTCATAGCCCGTTGATATGTGGCACCGGCGTTTTAAGACCAAACGACATAACCGTATAACAGTAAACCCCAAGGGGTGTACGAAAAGCAGTATGTTTTTCATCTTCTGGATGCATCTTGATCTGATTGTATCCTGAGAATCCGTCCATGAAAGACATGCGTTCAAAACCACATGTATTGTCTATCATGACGTCAGTAATTGGAAGTGGAAATTCGTCCTTTGGACAAGCCGCATTAAGATCTCGATAATCTATGCAAACTCGAACTTTTCCGTTCTTCTTCATAACAGGAACAATATTGGCAACCCAATCCGGGTGTTGCTCTTCACGAACAAAGCCACATATAATCAACTTTTTGACTTCTGCTTCAATTGCATCCATCATATCTGGTCTAAAGCGCCGTTGCTGTTGTTTTACAGGCTTGACATTGGGCAAAATATTGAGTTTATGAGTAGCAACTTTAGGATCTAGCCCTGGCATATCCTCATAACTCCATGCGAAAATGTTAATATATCATTTGATAAGTTTTATCAACTCTTCCTTTTTATCTTCGGAAAGATTCTTACTGATGAATATTGGTTTGGACGCAGTTCCATCTCCAACATCAATCTGGATGACCTCATCCTCTGTAGGTGGCTGTCGCTGTTCAAAACGAAGTTCCCACTGAGTATCCATCTGTTGAGCCCAAGGATCATTCTCAAATAGTTCAGATTCATCATCAGTTTGAACCATATTGACTGAGAATATTGGCTCATATTCGTCATATGAGGAACGAGACATATCGGATTCCATGAATTGAATTTCCTCCGAATCTGATGATTGCGAAGAGCTAGAAGAGAATTCTTCTTGTATATCGTCATTAAACATGTGGGACGGATCATATCCCAACCCATGACGAGTCTTCTGGTAAAATGGATCACCACATAATGGTAGTCGTCTACCCTTGCCTTGATTGAGACCTTGTATAGTCTTCAAATCGTATCCCATGTTCTGGATAATCTTGATAGATTGTTGACTATATTTGTCAATTCGGATTTTCCTTTATCTTTATCTTTCAGATCATCCGTCTGAGCAACAGGGATATTTCTAGCCAGGCCAAACACAATTTGGCGCTTGTTTTTCTTATTAGACGGAACCACGAAATAAGATTCTTCGTGACGTCTAAAAGTTACACAAGCTTGTGATGAAGCGGCCACAGGTAGAAGATAGGGAGAAGATTTTAGGAACCTTTGAGCATAAGGTCCGACATCAACCTGAAGAGGAAAGGAATTTTTCTTATGGTCGATGTATAAAGTTTCTTCTGGTTCTATGTCGCCTTTATATTGATGACTTTGATTATCAGAAGATAAAGTCATCCTTTCAATAAACTTGACAGCCATATACTCGAAAAAAAAATCTTCATTGATATCAAAAAGTACAGAATGATCAATATTTACATCATTTACAATTTGACTGCTACGCTTCGGATTAATCATCAGTGGACCATTATCCGTCTTCTGCGTAGTTTTGCCAAGATTGACAATCAATGGCGGTTCTGGATCATTCGTACAAGAAGTACGCCCTTTGACCTTGATCATAAAAGGTTGAACTTGGCTCTTAGCAGGAATATTTACTAATTCCTCAGATGAAGCTTGAGTTCTTCCTTTAACTTTGATTATCAAAGGTTGATCATTGACAAGTTGGGATTGGATTCATCTCTTGACTATGATCTTCAAAGGTTGCTCTTCTGGCAGATCTTCATTAACAGACTGATCCTCAGTAGATGATTGATCTTCAGCTATGTCTGATATCTCTTTCACATGCTCTTGTTTATAAAGCCTTGAATCAGAGAAATAGGCTTCGACACCCTTGAAAGGATTGATATCAGCAAACTCAGTCTTCACAACTCCTTAGGAATCCACATACTTGAAGCATTGGTGTAGAGTTGAAGGCACGATGTTATGCTCATGTAACCATGGTCTTCCAAGAAGAATATTGTAGGATACGTCTGAGTTGATAACATAGAAAGTTACCATAGTTCGAAGATCACCAATCTGAATCTGCAGACGAATCTTCCCCAGTGGTTTGCTCTTGCCAGAGTTAAAACCAACTATCGTAGTACTAGTGTAAGTCAGATCACTAGTAGGAATCCTCAGGGGTCTTAGCATACTCTGAAGAATTATGCTAATTGAGGACCCAGGATCAAGTAAATCCTGTCAATTTCAGTGGATCCAATATACCCAGTGTAGCACAGAGGCCTGTCATGTTTGTTATGCTTCAACAGCATATCTTCTTGTGTAAATATATTGGGAATTGCTTCCATCACACTATGACATTGCGGGCATGATATGGTATATTGTCAGGAGTTTTGAGTTGAGCTAAGCAGGAATCAGCTTGAAGTAAAGCTTCACTCAAAGTCTTCTGCTTTCTTTAGAAAGGCGAAGCAGCTCAAATATAGATAGTCTAGCCGGAGTATTGGCCAACTGAGCTAGAATATCAAATTTGTAAGTTTCATCACCACCCCCTGACTGGAAGCAGACTTCAATGGGACGTCAAAGCGTACTGCTTTCTGTTTCTCCTTTTCAACCACAGATGGTTTAGCAGGAACAAGAGAAGGTTGAGCTGGTAGTGTTTCCACTACGTCTTCTGCTTCTTTGGAGGATCCCTCATCTTTGTGGTACTCTTTTCCAGATCTTGTACCAGCAAAAGTTTCTTCTTCAGACTCAGAAGAAGGAAGTACCATATTGCAGGATTTAATCTTCCTTTCCTTAGTTTTCTTCTTGTAAGGATTGTTATGAGGAACCTCAGAACCCAATCCAACAGTGGATTTTTGACTTTGAATTTGTAAAGGAAGTCGTATTCCTTTATCATAATTCAAACCTTCTGCCTTTTGAAAGTCATAACCCATCTTCTTCATGAGAAGGATAGATTGCTGACTATACAAGTGAGTAGGCAGTAGACTTTTAATAGATGGTTCAACAGAAGAGGAAGAGGCAGGACCTTCTGTAACCACAGGAGAAGATTTGAGATACGAGGAAAAATCCCTGTAGGAGCCTTTTCATAGGCAGCAAAAACTTGTTGTACCCTGTATAAGGAACATCTATAGCTAGCCACTGCTGATGAGTAAGCTTGAGCTTGGTAGGAGGAGCTAGACTTGGAGGACATATGTTCAATCCTCTTAGTCTATCTTCCAAAGGAGTGCCATCCCATAGATGATCCAAATCATCAGGATCTGGATTAACATGAGAAATCATGTTGCAGGTTTTGACTTTCTTACCTTTCTTGGTTTTTGAAGTTTTACCTTCATCTTCCATTTCAGGTATTAAGTCAGGATGTACCCACATAATTTTACCATTCTTTAATAAGAGGCAACAATCGTTCATTTTCCTCCCTGGCAGGCGGGATATTCACGATCTTCATTGTCGCCTTGGGATTGGGATAATTCCATCTGGGACTTGCTGTGGAGGAAAATCTAACTGAAGAGAAACCATATTGGTTGTAACCGTATGATCATCATTAGTTAAAACGATAGCACCACCATTTATCAGCTCTTGGATTTTCTTCTTCAAGACATAGCAAGCACTGGTAGAATGATTAATGTATCTATGATAGATACAATATTTGGGATTGTCAGTCAGATTCACTTCATTAGGCCTCTTTGGCTCCGGAATCTGGAGTTTGTCACTCTTCACCAGACATTGGAATATCCCTGGGATATCACTTTCGTCAAAAAGTATTCTTCTTTTGGCCTGGAAGATTCCTGATTATTCGGCATCGCTTTATTCTTGGAAAGATTGACCATGAGGGTATCTTTTCCTTTCACATTACGATTACCAGAATTATTATCAGGATTACTTTTCTTCCCTTTATCTTCTGAAGCAAAAATCATCCCATGTTCACGAGCCAACCTACCATTGGTCTCGGCAGAAACTGCTGCTATGATAAACGAAGCCCAATCTGTGAATTGGGAACCCGTGAAGACAGCAATGGATGGACGCAGATTCATCTTGCATGTATCAATCAACGCTGAATCTGGCATACCAGGAGGCATCTTTAGAGTAGCTGTCGGAAACGTTCGATGAACGTCGAGTATTTCTTTCTCCTTTTATTTGATTTCTATCAAAGAGGACATGTTCATGTCCATACCTCCTTCATAGAAGCGGGAGAGAAACATTGCCTTGAATTCGTCAAAAGACGAAATAGAATTATCGGGTAAACTACGATACCAATCGTAAGCTGAACCCGTCAGGCACCCGATGAACACTCGAGTGAGAAGAGCATCATTTTTCTGCAAATGTACAGTCATAATATCAAAGTAATTGATATACTGACTGGGAGATGCTTTTCCATCGAACAAAACCATAGATTGTGGCTTAAATTTTGGTGGAAAGGGTACATCATTCCAATGAGGAGGATAGGGTTGCTTAATCCCTAACCTTTGGAGCTAATCCTTGTGCTTCAAAACTTTAAACTGTGCTTTGAGCTCACGCACTGCTTGAATGGCTTCACTGGTTTGAGGAAGCACATTTGACTGAATAGTTGTTGGATGTACCGTAACCCCCACTGGAGGTGGTACATCTTCAGGAATGATGGAATCTGGAGATACAGAATTTTGGTTAACAGCAGGTTCTTGAATATTCAAAGGTATTTCAGCCCCTTGACTATCTTGAGTTGTGCTGCTACTGGTACCGGTGTTACTACTGCCGGTTGTGCAGTTTACTGAGTCAATATTATCTGATGCATGCTTTGCACCATATTAAGCATGTCTTTCAGTGATTGCTCGACGCAGTAAGACGTTGTTCCGTATTAGCAGATGACGTCTCTGGTTCATCTCCAATAGCATAGGATTCAACTTCTCTTGAAGATACAGAGGGGTTAGTATAGAAGTATGAATCCACACTATCAGTTTCAGACTCAAAAGATTGAGTACCCCCAGCTTCTGAATCAGAAGTCTGCAATTGTTTGTCTTCTTGATCGAGTATTCTGATATACTCCTTCAAAAGAATCAAGAAGTCTGTTGAATTGTTGTTGACCTGGAGTTTGGGACATATTCCGTCTAGGACGTCGTCCTCTGTTGGTGTGAGATGCCATGTTGACTGACGCATATGACAACTCATCAGCTTGTTGTTGGGGTGCATTAAAATTCAATCGATCAAAAATTGACCGTCTGGAAGCCGAACAACAACAGTTAATCACAACCTGGTGATATTCACAATGATGTTTTTCTTGGGGGAATGTCACCGGAGATTGTCTGTTCTTACGCTTTTATTAGCAATTCACGTAAATCAGAAGGGGTAGAGGGAGTATTCCTTTATTACATTTGGGGTAGAGAAACGTTTAGTCCCTTGTGTATAAAAAGATTACTGGCTGCATTCGCAGAACCAAACTGTACTTTTTATGCGTTTGGAGTTGTGTGCGTAAATCTTGAGATTTTTGAGCACGAAGGACTCCATTTTCTTTGCGTATAATTTGTAAGTTTGGTACTTTGCGTAAAGCAGTATAAGAAGGTTGTTGATGTAGGACTGAAGCTTTACCAACAATGTTTTTACGCTGTATGCGTTTAGGTACATTCACATTAGATGTGCAAACATCGTTGCGAATTTTATCTACACTGTCACAGACAGGAGACATACCTTTACGCGTAGAGCGTAAAAATTGATTATCTACCTCGTCACAGACGGAGATTTTCCTTTACGCGAAGAGCGTAATTTGTGTGTGTCTACCACGTCACAGACGGGAGACTTATTTTTACACTCAGAAGCATTAGAATCTGCCACATTACAAATGGGAGACTCATTCTTATGTCTTGAGCGTAAAACTTGGTTTTTACCCACTGGGCGTAAAACCTGATTATCTTCACCGTGACAGACGGGAGATAAATTGCCACACTTAGAGTGCGACACTGAAGTAAGGACTGCCTCGTTACGAACGGGAGCCCCTACGACAGGAGTGGGAAGAATTCCCTTGCTATCAGAAGCAACAGAGAGATCAGAAGCTACTTTGGATTTAGGAATCCAAACTTTTCGTGCTTTGCGAGACTTTTGAACATTGGAGCAGCGAGAACCACCCCCAGTTCGGAGCATTTCTTCGTAGGCAGTCTGGTCGAAGTGCACAACCAGAGTCTTCTTGGTCGAACCGACCGAAACATCATCATATTGAGCAATTGTCTCCTCGTCAGAGGAGAAGGTCGTCCCCAGCAGAGTCGCCATTTTGTTTCACTTAACAAAATGCCAGGAGAATTGGCTTTTGAAAATAAAACGAGAAAAAGTACAAGAAGTACAAATTTGATTCTGGGAAAGTATTGCTATAGAAGTCTGATCTGTAAATGATTACTTTGTTCCTTGGACCATACGATGATGATGAAGATCGATGCTTGAAGTTTGAACAATTGGAAGAACTAAGTCACCAGAAAGGTATCGACGCACTTGGGCACTGATGGCGAGGCCGAATGCTTTCCTGCTTTGCTTCACTCTGTTCTGAAAGAAAGGTTGAAGTAGAATGCTCTGGAGAATCAAAATCTCTGAGTTCTAGTCTCTCTGTTCTTTCCTCTTCTGTCTCTGTCCGTTATGTGAGAAAAATAAGTCTATTTATAGACTTGGGCTCTTGTGCGTAAAAACTCAGCAAAAGTTCCGTCTTTACGCTAACAACTGCCACCCACGACCAAAGCTCTGTATACGTTGACACGTGTCCCATCATTTCAGTAAGAATAGAATGCACGTACACACGTTCTTCGAGATATGTGGCATGAGAGCCATGTAGGCAAACCACGTTCCAAACTGGTCAGATAAATAGGCATAAAAACATCCAATGTACTCTGAGCGTAAAGCAGTAGACTAGGCGTAAAATAGCCCTGACATAGACTTCCCGCGTAAAGTGGTTGTTAAATAACCTTGAGTGTAAAAGTAGCTCAAATAGACTTTACGCACACGTCAACTTTGAGTGTAAAAACTCATATAGTCTCCATGCGTAAAAGAAGTCACAATGAGCGTAAAGTGGCTCAGTCCACGTACTAAACGACAATATTGGTCTCTGTATAAAACAAATCCCTTCGAATTCTGTGATATATGTCATCATTAATATCTTCATGTCAGAGTTTGCATTAAATGCAAGACTTGACAGCTTTGTCCAGCGTAAAAGTAGTCAGCCTGTCTTAGGCGTAAAACTATTAGCATAGACTCGAGCGTAAAGTGATTAGCCTCTCCTTGGCGTAAAAATATCATTATGAGTGGAATGATCCATCTCCTTGACTCATTAAATGAAGCACTTTTTTACGCTCCTACACCATGTCCATAACTGGGTATCAATGAGGCTAGAATGAAGTAACAGTCTAGTCCATACGCCTACTGGTTGTCTTCCCCGCCCAGTGATGTACAGGTCGCATCCACGACCCAAACATCTGCTCTCTATGAAGACTCAGCTATCTAGAACCATCACTACCCTATATGTGCCGTCATACGAGCCACTCCCACTGATGGCCAGTCGAGAGCGACAGCGCGTGCCATTATCTGCTCCCACTCAGTGCCGTATTGAAACACGTGTCATGGTCAAGGGAGTTGTAACAACAACTCCGCAACTAAGGACACGTACCTGCTGCTAGGTCAAGTGGGTAGCCCTAAATGTCGATGCCATCATCGACTACGCCCGAGATAATTCCCGGTCTCTACTAACCAAGTCTACGCTAACAAGAGTATAATGACGTATATGTAAAACAGTAATGCAAGACAAGGTATACTTGCCTTCAATCTCGCAATGCGCAAGTAGTGCTCCGGTCCCTCCTGTCTCGATACACCGTCCAAGAGACCTACAATCACAATCAAGTCTTATGATACACTAAATGAAACCTCCGAGTTCAAGAATCTCTACAAGGTAAACAACTAGAAGTTATAAATATCTATTCACACAAGGTAGTGTATACGTATTTTCGTACACACACACACACACACCACACACACACACACACACACACACATATATATATATATATATATATATATATATATATATATTATTAAAGAAATATTTAAAGGGGTTGCATATATACTGTCATTAACAAGAATCCTCTCATGACACATTTTCACAAGAATTTATATACGAAAGGACATGTCCCATTGTCACAAGATTCATATATACAAGGAAAGTATATACGGGTTATATATATAGAAAATATATATAAGTTATATATACAGAAAATATATACGGATTGTATATAAAGGAAATTATATATAAGTTACGGAAATATCTATAGGTTATATATAAAGGGAAGATTATATGGCTATATACATATTAGGAATTGAAATATATATATATATATATATATATATATATATATATATATATAGAGAGAGAGAGAGAAATTATATATCTTATACATATAAAGAATCACATATACATAGTAGTATGCATATGGAAATATATATATATATACAGATCGTATATACATTTCTAAGGAAATTATATAATAGATATATTTATACACGAAATGTATATAGGGGAATAAACCTAGGAGATATATACATGTTAATGTACATACGGGTTGCACACACACACGCACACACATATATAAGGAAATATATACTAGGAAGGATTGGAGGAAATATTATTATATATATACACACTAGGCGAACCGAGGGGCTGGAGGCGAAGGAGGGGCTGGAGGCTGTCGACCGGAGGTGGCGGGGGGAGCTGGAGGCGGAGGGGGGCTAGAGACAGAGGGGGCTTTCGAAATTTTTGGAGAACGAGTGGGGGAAAAGAAAATGCAATCAGAATCATATATTAAAAACATTAGCGACGTCTAAAACAGACATCGCTAATAGTCACTGATATTTTAATATACTGCGACGTGGTGTTTTTACGTCGGTCAACATCGCTAATTTTAAAAAGTCAGCGACATTTTGCGACTACTGGCGACGTCACTTTCAGTATATTAACTAAAGTCGTTGATTGTCGTGGAACGTCGCCAACAGCGACGTATTGTAACGTATTTAATCTGCGTCGCTAAATTTTTATATAGTAGCGACATTGTCATCCTACGTCGCTAAATTGACTTATTTTGGTAGTGTATGTATTTTCCCATTCATGACTAGAAACTTGTTTTTTCAGCTTAGTCGGTTGCTACTCTATGCACTTGGAGAGATATGGATGTATTTCAAAGGCCAATCCTAGTGACTAGATAGATAAATTGTGATCATAAAGTTTAATGAGTTGTTTCCAATTTTGATGTATTAATGGGATATGTATTTTTAGTCAAATGTAAACTTTGGATGTTGTAATTCGATTTAGTATGGTGAATGAGCAAAGAGGTTATTTTATGAGCAAATATCGTATACTTTGATTATTGAGAGCTAGATAGCATTCTATCATTGATGTCGTGGTGTAGGATGGACTTGGTCACGTACTCGCATTCCGAAAAGCGGGTGCTTTCGCGACAATAATACAATACAGTATAGTACGATACAGTATGGTATATGCTGAACGTCGCTAGACATGATATCGATGCACTACCATAAGTGACCAGTACGTTACCTTAATTAGGAAAACTCCATGCATTAGCGACATAACGAGAGGATACCTACATATTTGGATAGTTCGTGAAAGTACGGAAAGTGATATGGTGGTCTGACATATGAAGATATACAATATACAATAGGGATAGCCCCATGCACGGGGCACGGGTATTATCGCGGCCAATCCTTACACTTATCATTATTGAATAATAAGTATACAAGAAATTTAATGAGAAATCAAATAGGAGATCCATATCGGAATTTTTTCGTATTACCCTCAGTATCGAAACAATGCGATACAGGAGATTCGACCGTTAGATTCTCTTAAAATTTATCCACACCTCTCATACGAGTCCTGATATTATGTGCCAATTTTCAGTGCCATTTGCATACGGTTCGGCATGAAAACGAATCGAAAAAAATCATAAAATCAACATATTGGGTATCATAGCAGTATACCGCGGACTACCGGTAGCGGTATACAGACGGTATAACTAGCGGTATACTAGCAATATTGTTGATAAATTACTATTTCAAGATTGCAGCACAATGATCACAAAAATTCACACGATGGTATACTGGTACCGATAACAATATACCAACGATATGTCGTTGGCATAGTCTATGTGCTGATACAACACGAGAATAGGTTTTTGGGGCCGAAATCATATCCTCATTCCACCCATTGCAATTCTAACATGTTCTAATGCTAGGGGGTGGGTCTCCTATAGCATTTAACACTAGGTTCGATGAGGAAGACCTATGTATCACAACCGATACCTACTTTACACCTGAGTATCACAATCTAACCTAGGAAACCAAAACCTAAATCAAACTAAATTCGAAATCCTTTACATTTTCATTAATCATGATTAAAAAAATCCAATAAACAAATTTTGGATAAACTAAGCACACATACATAGAAAAATAAATTGCAAGAGAAAACATAATTTCAGTCATGAATGTCAAGGTGTACTTGCCTAGGTCATGCTTCCAAGCATAGTCTTCTACTCCACCACCAAGGAGGATTCAAAAATCACACACAACATCTTTAGATCAAGCTCCCTAGGTCAGCCCAAGTATGGAAAATGAGAAGAAATTGTGAAGAGAAAATAGAGAAGGAAAAGAGAAAGAAAGAAAGAAAGAAATGGGTTTATATAGAGAGCATGGAAAGAGGGAAGCCCAGTTGATAAGTGTCAACTCACCCAACCTATCATGATCACTCCTAAAATGTCATCATGCAGTCATTCCTCCAAGCATGCACAAATTAATGTTAGATTTAATGTGAGAGTAGATTTAAAATTTAAATGATAAAAAATTAAAGAGGAATGTAAGACGATATTTTAGGAGTATCGATAACAGAACCCAAAATCCCACTTGCTTGTGACAAATCAACACAAGTTGTGGAAATGTAACAAAAAAAGTGAGTTTCACCACTTTTGATTCACTTCCTTGCAAACAAACATGACCCAAGGGCTAGTCTAGAGATACACGAGGATGAGTAGTGATAAATTTTGGATAGAGCTGTCGGATTGTGTTCTAATAAGAGAACAGTGGCAACAAATTTATACAAATTTTATTCAACAAATATGTTTTCCTCCATATAAATCGGTGTTGTTACTGCTGTCAATTGGATCTGTGGCGCAATGGTAGCGCGTCTGACTCCAGATCAGAAGGTTGCGTGTTCGATTCACGTCAGGTTCAAGATTTTTTTTTTTTTTTTTTCCAAATTTACATTGACCCCCAAATATAATTTTCCTGCAACTTGCTTTCTTTTACATATATCAGTCTTCTACATATAATATGTGTAATTTTAGCTGTCAATAGGATCTGTGGCGCAATGGTAGCGCGTCTGACTCCAGATCAGAAGGTTGCGTGTTCGATTCACGTCAGGTTCATTTTTTTAGTTTTTTCCACAATTTACACTAGAAACCTTTAAAATATAACTTTTTTGCATGTTGCACTTTTGATTTCTTCCCCAACCCGTATATTTGGATATTCCACCCTCTTTTCCTAATGTATACTATAAGCCCCTAACGTGTATTTGCACAATTTGAGTTGTTTGGAGTTGGATTGCCAAAAGTACATTGGAAGGGGGTGGTAAAAGGATGAAAATTATAATTTATTTGCAATATGAAATGGACTTCCAATGTTTGCTTGGATGGAAACTCAATTCTCAAACCCATTGAATTTGGGTAGATCTATGATGTAGATTTTTTTTAATATTTCTGAATAGTATTAAATAATTAATTAATTTATGATAACTAGAAATTAATAGCAAAGAGAAAGTAATTAAGAACTGATAGCAATAGTTTTATTTAACTAATTAGTGAAAAGTATTTGTAATTAGTACTAGCTTATATTAAAACTATTTAGTAATACACTTAATATTAAGTAATTGGTAGTGGTTAATTAATTTGGAAGTAATCAAGATGATTAATTGATATTTCATTATAAAATAATGAATAAATACTTAATATTAATAAGTATTCACAAAATAAAACAGTTAAAATTTTATAAGCAACTAATAGTGATTTACTATTATAAGAGCATCTTTAACCATATTGTCTTGTTATGTGTTGTGATTCTTATGTGGCATGAGACGCAAGACAATGTCTTTCATATGTGGCAAGATTATATTTACAAAAGACAATGTGGTAATTTTCTCCAATACAAAAGTATTGAAAAGACAATAAAATGTACCTTTTGGCTTTTGCATCTTTCAATGCAACTTCTCCTCTTCTTTCTTTTTTATAAATATTTTTATTCATAATTGATGATGTGGAGATAAAATCATTGTCAAGTGCATTGTATAGAATTAGACAACCAACTTCACAATGTCTTTGCCATGTCATATCATGTCACATTCATAATTTATTTGACATTTGCATTGGAGAAGCACTCTCTAATTACTATGTGGCAACAACTTTTTTTCAAACTCACAATTAGACAAGTAAGATAAGTAATAATATGTTATTAGATAATTAATTATTAATAGAAAACAATTAAGATATTTAATTGATATTATTAATTAAAAAAACTTGATTATTATTTCATGTTACCAATTCATCATCACTTAATATTTAATATCTTTTAGGGCTAATTAGCGTTTGGACCCTGGATTTTATATCAGATTAGTGTTTAGGTCTTGACTTGTCCAATTGGAAAGTTTGGACCCTGAATTTATTATTATTTTTTCTTTCTTCTGATTATGCCCTTCCCAGATTAGTGTTTATGGTATCTTTAGAAGCTTGAGGATGGCATCAACAATTGTGTAGTAGTAGTATTTTTTTCTTCTACTTGTAAAATAGCTTCTATGCCTTTCATAATCTTGCCCTTCTATCTTCTTTTTTATGTTTTATAATATATCTTTTTTGAAAATAAGATATAAATAAATTCCTTTAGAAGCCAAGTGTAGCTATGTTGCATGGATACAAATACAATATGACACAAAGTTGACACGTGACACAGATATGGTACCACCATTCTAGCATGTCCTATTGTATTTCGGAGTGTGTCTAGTGTCTAGTACGTATCCGACACAGGCATGATAATCATTTTAAAGTGGCGAAAAAGAATAAACTAATATTTGAACATTCTACATATCGAGCTTGTTTTTCTAGGATGACTAGTTGCTATCAGCACACTTAGATTCTTAAATCCCTCTTCCACACTACTGAACTCCCAACACATCTAGATTATTCCATATTCAATATTAAGCTACTATTACCAAAATCTGAGACTTACCTGGAATTGAGCAACATGTACATCCATAAACCCTATAACGTTAAGGTCATGACAATTCAAATTATTAGAAGTCATTTCCTATATGTAAAAAGAAAGCAACAATAGAACTTCATTAAAATCACTAAGCAGTCAAACCTAGTATACATTTTTTTCTATAAAGTATTTACTGAACATAGTAGGATTAGCAGAAAGAAAGAAAAAAAAAAGTAAAAGAACAAGCATCGTGATTATCCCATAAACAAAAAATTTTGTACAGTGGGAAGAAGTATAGAAAATTTGCAGAGAAGAAAAGAAAGTTTGAAGAATTTGCAAAAAAGGGGAAAAGACGTCATTGGAGTAGTTGGCATATAGGGCTATGAGCCAAAGGAGATGGCGCTCAGAGGGATTGGTGGGGTGCCAATTCCTTTGGCACCTAGGAGCTGCACGCCAACTCCTTTGGCGCTCCTCTAATTTAAAAAAAAAAAAAACTATAGTCTCTAGCTGATGCCATCCTCAAGGGCATGATCGGAAAGAAAGAAAGAAGAAAGAAAATAAATCCAGGGTCCAAACTTTCCATTTAGACAAGTCAAGCCTAAACACTAATCTGATATAAAATCCAGGGTCCAAACACTAATTAGCCCTATCTTTTATTTTTATTTTCAAAATTTTCCATTTCACAGTGAAAAAACAATGAGTGCAACAACTTTCTCAGACACAACTCTCACTAAGCCAAAAGGCGATTGATTAGGGGTGAGCAACGGTTCGATTGAAACCGAATACATAAAAATCGAAATAACCGTAATATTTCTCAAAACCGAAAACCATACCATTTTAATAAAAACCAAAAAACCGAACCGAATTAATTCGGTTCGATTTTCGGTCGGTTTAGTTTCATAGACCAATGGGTCGAACCTTCACATTTTAACAAATGAGCTAATCTAAATAACAAATCTTCCAACAAAAAAATCTGGCATTGTTGCATTTATAAATTATTACAATTACAAGGAGTGAAAAATATTAGTATATATAGATTAAAGGTAGAAAGAGAGCGCTCAAAGAAGCAGTCACAAGTGCCAACAGAGAATGGAAGGAGACAGTCGGTTAGATAGGGTTAGTAAAAATATTAGTACATATAAATTGAGAATAGTTTCGTAAATTATTGAATTTGAATCGGTTTCGGTTTGGTTACTCGGACCAAGAACCGAACCGATATTTCAAAATTTCAATTCTCCAAACCAAAAACCTATAACCGAACCGATTGTCATGTTTCGGGTCAATTCGGTTTCCAGTTTCCAACCGTTATATGCTCATCTCTACTATTGATTTTGTTCGGGCTCCAAATTGAGAAATGCAACTGCAGTTCTCAAATGTCCCCATCCCTTGGTTGACATGAACTAATAAATCTTCACTACAAGCAGAAGTTACAGAACAAGAAGGGTGAAAAAAGTTCAAGGCAAGGCGAGCGCTACCATCTGAATAACTTTCAACTCCGGAACGCAGGGGTACACTGCCTAGGCAATCAACTGTACATTTCTCTACTCACATAAAAAGGTTGCCCTTTATTAACTGGAGAAAAAACATTTCCAGTTCTCTCAGCCCTAACGGCGTGAGAGCAACCGTTTCTACACTAAAGCAGTGAGTCTAGGTACAAATAGTTCCGACATCGGTTGTACTGGAGGAGGCTACCATAGGTGCGATCCCATATACCAACATAAAGGGCCTCAGTGTCGGGGCTGAAAGACATGCCGGAGATCTCGCCAAAGAAATCAAGCTCCTGCCGCTTCTATATCCACCTCCAACATCAAATATGTGAACAAAGTCAGCAGGTTCCGCCATTGCCATGAACTGACCATCCGAAGTGAAGCGGATTGACCTGATTGCTCCTACGTTGCCTCTGAAGACCGCAAGCGACTTAGAAAGGTTACGGGTATCCCAAAGCCGGCAGGTCTTGTCCTGGTTGCCAGTGGCAAATGTGCTACCATCAGGATGCCAAGCTGATGCAAATGAATGGTCCTTGTGACCATGCAAGACCTGAACAGTCTGATAGAAAACACAAAATGTTAGAAACTATTGATTTTCTTTGGCAACCTTTGTTCTCAGTTCTTGATCTCATCATCACTACAAAGAAAAATTTGACTAAATACAGACTCCAATTTTTACCTTTCCGGTATGAGCGTCCACCAGTAGCCCATCAGGGTTGTCCCCCACTATGGCAAGAAGCTTTCCGTCAGGACTAACCGACGTATGCTACACATAAAATAACAGTTGAGAATAGGGGCACTGGACTTGTATTTTTTTTTCTATATAGCATCTAAGAGAATGCTTTGTAGCATGTGAACCCATATGCTTCTCAGTTTATTCATTTGTTAAAAAAATTGAGATAAATAGTCCCATAAAATATGCTGAATATGAAATAAGAGGTCTTCTACTCCTTGTATGTTGCCTCTCAAAACATTCACCTCCATAAAAAGTGCAAATTCTAGCAATACCCTTGTTGAAAGATGAATTTATGGAAGCTTGAGATACAAAGGGGGCAATATACAGTCATAACTGTTTCCAAAGGAAAAAGAAACTCGAGCGCAGACTCAAGTACCCAGGTGTCTATTTGTCAGCAAGACGCGGGACTACCACCAGCAACCAAATTAAGGTAAGGTTCGCTACAATTTCTCAGTTCACTTTATCCGTTTCAGTTCTTTGTTGCTTTTACTCCAATCTGGCCATTGCCACAATTAACCTTCTTCACTTAAGACAGAAATCAGATGTCCTCAGTTGTCGCATAAATCTAGCTATGTGAGGTATGTCGCACCATAATAACATGCCTAACAAAATATCCAAAATAACATGCCATGAAAGAAAGCTTACATTTACTGGCCAATTAAACCGGAAATGTTTGGTAAGTTGAAACTTCTCCATGTCAAAGTCTCGAATTCCACAATCATTATTTGAAGCCAAGAAGTGCACGGCCCCACTGATTAATTACAAGGTGATTAGCTGCAAATGCAGTAAGTAGATACAGCCAAATACAAGAAGAGACAAAATCAAGTACCTAGAGCTGTCATAAATCTCCACGGCGTTTGTGATTGCATTGTCATCAAATGTCATACGACAACAATAGCTTATTCCCTCCCGATCTAGATACTGCATGTCATAAAAAAGATTGCCAAAAAAAAAACATATTAATCCATCATGAACAATGTGATAAACTGTGAAGGCAACCTGCCAAAGGCAGGTGCATCAACTGATGCAAGAATTTATCAAGTCGCGGAGAATTTCACCATTCGAAGTCAATGAAGCAACTGTATCAGCAGGAAAAAACCATTTAAAAAAGTTAAGATATACATTAACAAATTAATGTAATTAATCACCATCTCCAGGAAGGAGTTCCATACTGAAACCATTGCTACTATTTGATGGGAACGGGTTCCATCCCCATGGAATTATATGGATTTGATCCATGTCGGTCACCCATGGTTGGGTTCGGCCATGTACTCGTCCATTTTTCTGGATGCAGTTTTTGTGACAGTATTCAGTTTGGGAGGCTGTTTGGAACTGTTGCAATCATTATTTGGCTCGATCTTCAATATGAAAGTTGTAGAGAAAAGTTCTATCTATAATCCAGGCTTTGAATCAGTGCATTTGAAGGTGTATTGAAGAAGCTATGGCTATCTGAAGTGGCCTACATGTTCACATTCTGCATTTCTGCATGTATGCAACATTGATGTTTTGCCTTTCTCCATGCTTTGGGAGATGGAAGGGCTGACCTGGGAGATGGAAGTGCAGACCTTTGTACTTCTCCATGCATAGAAAGTGTGTACCCAATAGGCATATCCTCCTGATGATGAAAGTTAAGACAACAAGAACCACAACAACAAGGTTCTTTGTATCCTCTCACCAACATCGTTGTAATCCACCTCAAGTGAGTTGTGAGAGAGAGAGAGAGAGAGAGAGAGAGTCCTCAAGCTAAGTTGTACCAGCTTGAGAGATGGCCCTTTGTAATCTTTCATTTCATTATAGTGAAAACGGTGAAGAAGGGCTGTGGACATAGGCTCAATTGGGCCGAACC